>CAEGAE010030079.1:0-43651 GCA_903067095.1 Girardinus metallicus | reverse complement strand
ACTAGGTGCCAGCATTACTGGAATTAGCAAACGGCAACAACTAGTGCCGAAGAAGAAATAGTGAAAAATGGCTAACTTCGAAAACACCGTAAACTCTAGTTCCAGAAAGGACAGAATTGGTCAGGCAGCAGCCATTTTGAACACCGCAGTGAAGTTAGTTTCAAGTTGGATATTCGATATTCGCGCTCCGCGCAGCAAGCGGCGTTTAGCTCACGGCTGATCCGATTTATGAACGCTAATGTCGGCCAGCCGTTCACCGCCGCTCCCTACCCAAGCGCTCGGTGGTTGACTTGGGGACCGTCAACAAATTTCCGAAACAAACACTGCTGACAGACAAATATTAATAAATGCCTTTCCTTATGACCAACTGACATATAAAGTGCTGATTCATGCTTATACATGAGAAATACTACGTTTTATAGAATTTTAAAGACATATTCAATATTTTAAACAATTTTAATATTAAATAATATAATGTTTTCTTCAATAACTTGTAAACTGATTTTTACAAAATACTAAATAAAAAACGGCCTAAATATTCACCCCCTCCAGGTCAGCATTTAGGAGATGGAAGTGTTTTTATTAAATGTTCAAAATAAAGATTTCATCGTCATGAAGGCAAAAACGAAACCTCAAAACCAAAATCGCTGGATTTTCTTATTTTCTGTTTTTATGCTAAGAAATTAAATCTTGGACAATAATTGGTATTTTCAGATAAAAAATGTGGGAAACTTTTTTATTTAGATAGAAAGCTGCATGTAAAGAGCAGCCTTAAGTGACTGTGATTATTTATATTTGAAGATATAAGCTCTTCCCTCTGATTGGTCAGTTCAGTTTGTGACGCAGCTCCTCAGCATCCAATCAGCTTACAGGTGGAAACCTTCATCTATCGGCTCGTATTTAATGATTTATTTTAGTGTCACAGAAACAGTGAAATCCACTCAGTCGCTCAGGGACAGAAACTCGGACACGTTATTTAAATAAAAACTGTTTATTCTCTTTCAATATAGCTTTTGTTCTATCATAGCAGAAAAGAGCCTCCACGTCAGTGCTAAAACCTGGAACTGGATCTCCTGCAACAACGGTGCGGCCGGATTCGGATCCAGCGAGTCACTTAGTTTAAAAACGGGTTCAGATCCGATTTCCCATCCGAATTATGAGGGGCTGCGGGTTCCCTGGGCTCTGATGGGATTGGTTTAGTCCGTCCAGTACTGATCCATTGGGTGTGTGTGTGTTGGGGTGTGTGTGTGTGTTGGGGTTGAGTGTGTGTGTGTGCTGCAAAAACTGACATCTTGCTCCAGTATGGCTGTTGATGTGGAGGCAGAGGTTTCTGCCAAGAAAAGGTTGCAAGTTGAGGTAAGAAAGATTTTTTCCTGAATGGGTGAAAAAAAACTTTAAGTTATTAAAGGAAGACAGAAAATCTGAGTCAGATTAATGAAATAAAAACAGATTTAATAAATCCTTTAGCATTTCCTGGTGCTGTTTTTAAATCCTGCCTGAGACTGTTTAGAACTGTTGTTTGATGTTATAAACACTAAATTTATATTTCATGTTTATAACTCCTGTTAACGTGTTTATTACTCCTGTTTTGTGTTTATAACTCCTGTTAACATGTTTATAACTCCTGTTAACGTGTTTATTACTCCTGTTAACGTGTTTATTACTCCTGTTAACGTGTTTATTACTCCTGTTAACGTGTTTATTACTCCTGCTTTTGTGTTTATAACTCCTGTTTTCTGCGCCGCTCATTAATTAAACAAGCTGGTTTTATTTGGGCCTCCAACTGCAGAGATAATCAGATGAATCCAGATGTAGATCTTTGACCCTTTAAAGGGCTAAACTGTAGCATTTAACATAACATATAATAATATGATGGAATCTAATATAAACAACAGGACAGGACTTTAACGCATTAATTTAGATAAAGATATTAACTCTTGGCGTATCGCCGATGCGATCCAGTGGGCATGGTGCGTTCACTGACCAGATTTTTGAGTTCAGTAAAGGAATACAGTGGATGTTTGCAGATAAATCTAATATTAAATAAACCGTTGACTTCCTGGAGTCACTGGCTGCAGCAGCAGGACGGTGAAACATTCTGCGTCTCCTAATAAGAACGCCTCCATCTAGAAGTGGAAACTCCTCTTCCTGTAATTCAGAGGTTTGCTTCGTCACCTTTAATAAAACTTTCTGGTCACAACTGATGCAGTTAAACACAGGAAGGTGTGAAGTTATCCCCCCGTTTGTGATGTTTTCTGCTTTTAAAGCTGCTTTTCCCGTTTATTATTCCATGCCAAAGGGCCACCAGTGGGTTACCTGCTGTCTGGTTATCATGTTGCATTGGAGCTGCTTATTGCCTTTGTGCCGTCTGTGTTGGCGTTCGCTTGTTCCTTCACCACTGGATCTGCGGGACAAACAAACCCAACGGGATACGAGGAATGAGCAGAAACTTCCTGGAAACGGTCGGAACCAGATTCTAGAGTGTCAGGAAGATAACGGCAGTGAAACAAGGATGAGCTCCAGTTTCTGGTCCATTTCTTTCTGCTGAAAGCTGATTCCTCTCTGAAATGTATCACTTTGCATATCTGCTGTCCTTCTTTAAAAATTCACAGTTTTTCCTAAAACTGGTGCAACCAGAGCTGCAGCCACGCCTCGGCTCCCTGAACGCATCGCCTGCTGCTTTCACAGGAAGAAGCTCAACTACTGAGCTGTTTACCTGCAGAGAGTTAGCCTGACCGCTGGATGAGCAGCAGCCGGAACCGACTGACTGGTCCAGCCCAAAAACTACAGAGAACCGGCCGAACAAGCAAAAAAATAAAGAAAAAAAAAAAAACACCCAAACTCCCAAAAAAACAAACAAACAAAAAAAGCCCAACTCCTAATATAGCAAAATCTACGACGGCGTATTTGGGTTATTGTAGAGAAAAACAGGAGCTTCCTTTCGCCAAAGATCTCAGACATTTTGAGATTAATCTCAGAAATTTCCTACAAAACACTGAAAAGTCAAAAAAAATTTGACTTGAATTTTTTTCCAGACAATTTCTGAAATTAATCACAAAATTTCTGAAGTTTTCGGTGGAAATTTACTCCGTCTTTCATTTTTCTTTTTAAAATGTCCCAGATACACCGTCATAAAACCCCTTTTTAAGTTTTGGAAAAATGTAATGTTTTCCATTTCAAAAAAATTTTAAATAAACCAAATTGAGCCTCTTTATTTCAGGTTGGGTTATTTGCCCGGCGACTACTTTTGACACCCCTGGACTAATCGGTCAACAGATTTCAAAATAAATTAACTAATATGACATTTCATGAAAACTTTGGTTCCTTTCTGACACAGAATAATTATTTTAAAAAATGTTCCTCTTAAATATTTCTAGAAACCCTCCTGGTGCTTTAGAAGCAGCCCAGTTGGGGGAAACCCTCCCAACCTGGCAACCCAGCCGTGCGCTGCAGGTACTGACAGAAGTAGGTGTGGCGCATGGCCTCGGCCGCCGTCAGCCTCTGCTGGTGGTCGTAGCGCAGCAGCTTGTCCAGCAGGTCCAGCGCCTCCGGACTCACCAGGTGCTGGTTCTCCGACTGGATGAACTGCTCCCAGCGCTTCCGCGACTGCCTGGAACCACAGCGCCCCCCCACAGTCAGCCACGGTATGACGACCCAAATTACAGCAGGATTTACATTTAATGAGGCAAACAAAACTTAATC
Organism: Girardinus metallicus; assembly: GCA_903067095.1. NCBI lineage: Eukaryota > Metazoa > Chordata > Actinopteri > Cyprinodontiformes > Poeciliidae > Girardinus > Girardinus metallicus. The sequence goes on along the minus strand of CAEGAE010030079.1, from coordinate 39,949 downwards.
TGGCTGCATACATTTGCTGAAACTGAAACTGTTAAACTTCGTCCAGCGGTCAGTGTACGACCGAGTTTTAAGACAAGAGTAAGAAAATTACAATGTTTGAAATGAAAGGGAATAAAATTGTAGTAATATCAGAATAAAGTTGTAATACTGCAAGAAAATAATCAGAATAATAAGTGAATAACAATATGTGAATAAAGTCGTAATGCTACAATCCCATATTTGGACACGTTCCACATTTTTTAGCTAGCAGACAGACAAAAAACATCCAAGAAAGAAAAATGGATCCATTTGAAGAAACGCAACCCAGACCATGATGCTGCCACCACCACCTATTACATTACATGTTGCTCATGAGGTTTATTTGGGGTTCGTTTGGTTTCATCATCACGTTCGGATGCAAACTCCCTCTGTGACCCATAAGGAGAAACCAGGAGAACAGCGCCACCCGTTCAACCCAACCAGCACCTGCTGGACATTCCTGCAGCGCCTTCTCCAGGTCAGGAGAAACATTCAGTAAATTTTACACGTCTGTATCGCCTTGGACATTTGTTGTACCCTCACCCTGATTGACACCTTCACGTGACGAAACGCGACTCCAGAGTTCATAAAACTGATCAAAATCACAAAAAATAAAAACAAAAGAACAGCTTTGGGTTCTGTCTGGGTCAGAACCGGGTCGGGTTGGTACTCACTGTCCCAGCAGGTCTTTGAAGCGAGTGTCCAGTTCTATGTGATACTTGTGCAGGTAGCCGAACAGTTCGTCGGTGCCCAGAACTTTGGCGATGCGGACCAGCTGCAGGACACACACACACACACACGCAGACACACACACACACACAGACGGGCTCAGTTAAAACCTTTTGCATGTTTCCCAGCAACTGCAGGTTCCTGCTTGCAGCTGTTTGTTTGTTTCCTGGAAAAACGCGGTGGAGCGGCCAAGCGCTGGTTTAATGAAACCCAAGACTCAAAAATGCAATTCCAATAAGTAAAAGCTGCAGAGCTGAAAAGATTAACTTAGTAATCGAGTAATTGTTAACTGGAAAATAGAGACTCTAAATAAAGTCATTTGCCGACAGAACAACACAATCAGAGCAGTAATGGAGCCAAAATTATTAAGAAAATATAAAAACATTTTGCCTTTAAGATAAAAAAAACTAAATTTTACACTCAGAACTCCCAGCTTCCAGTGAATAAAGTTTATCTGTGTAGAACATTTCAGCAACAAGGCAGTTCAAAGTGCTTCAGGTCATAAAAATAAAAACATCGTACAGCCACCAGTTTGAAAACAAATGTTACATTTCGTCGAGTGCCATCATTAAAAATCATCAATACACATCAAATACGCTGAAGCCGGTGAAGTTATAACCTCACCTGGTTCAAGTTATGTAAGAAAATAAAATATATTAAATTATTGGTTATTAGGGACATTGTAGATAGAAGAAATTAGTAAATTTCAGCCAAAACCTCAGAAATCTTTAGATTAATGTCTGAAATTCAACATAATTATGCCATTAAAACAGCTAAAACCTGCGGTTAGTTTCAGACGTGTATTTGAAAACGTTAAATGACTCTTTATCATTTTATCCAGAGTTATAAAGAGCCACTGTGAGGAATCCAAGGCTGCTTTGAGGGAATCAGTGGCGCCCCCTGCTGACTGAATACAAGTCAGGTTTCCACAATCACAAAAAAAAAAATAAAAAAACTTTGACAAGCCTAAAAAAATGCAGCATTTAGAAATAATGAAGTCCTTCGGTACGACTGCTAAAATCTGCAGTTACTATTTTAATCTACATGTATATTTGTAAGTTAGTGCACTAAGACATTTGCATTAGAAACTAGACTAAAATACTCGGTAAGATTTAGTTTTGTTGCAGTGTATAACATCCAGCATTATTTCTGATGAAGGAAACGGTTTTTGCTTTGGATTAAATGGATCTCAACAAACTTTAAAGAAAAGTGTCTGGATAGTTAAAGCATAATTCAGTTGTGTTCGTTTCAGAGGGATCGATCCTGTCGGGTGTCGTATTTCCTGCGTTTCTCTGTGCGTTGCGGTAAAGTGCGGATGACCTGCAGGCTGTTCCTGCCGGGCGCGCCTCCTACCTGGTCGTAATTGTCCTGGCCGTGGAAAAACGGCTCCTTCAGGAAGATCATGCTGGCCAGCATGCAGCCGAAGCTCCACATGTCCAAACTGTAGTCATACATCTGCAAAAACATCCGCAGAATCAGACCAACCGAGCCGTTCAAGTCTGAGATTCACCTCAGATTAACTGACCTGATAGTCCACTAGCAGCTCAGGGCCTTTGAAATAGCGAGACGCCACCCTGACGTTGTATTCCTGAGCGGGATGGTAGAACTCGGCCAAACCCCAATCGATGAGACGAAGCTGCAGCACAACAGACTCCATTAGTCAACAAGCCGATGACCGACGGTCAAGGTGTACGGCGCAGCGTTAGGGCCAAGAAAAGAAAAGAATAAAGCCACAATATTATGACTTTTTCCTCAGAACATTCAGATTTATTCTCATGACTTTATTCCTGTCGCATTACCACTTTATTCTGGTAAAATTATGACTTTATTCTCAAAATATCCAAATTTTATTTTTGAAATCCGATTTATTCTCGTTTTTTTTTTTTTTACCTTATTCCCGTAACGTTACGACTTTATTCCTGCATCGTCAAGATTTTATTCTAAAGTGTTCTGAATTTATCCTCACTCAGTACAATTTCATTCCCATAACGTTGCAACTTTATTTTCGTAATATTACGACTTTGTTTAGTAACTTTTTTCTTGTATTATTGCAACTTTATGCTGGCGTGTTTCTGACTTTATTGTCTGTTGTAATTTTATGGCTGAATTTTCATATTCTTATTTTTTTAGCATTGGCTCTAATAATCTGTCGTATGATTTTACTTCAGAGTAAAAAATATGTTTTTGTCTTTTTATAATCTTTAAATATAAAACTGTAAAACTACCAGAACAGAGACAAAATAAAACGAGAATAAAGGTGTAATATTATGACTTTATTCTCGTATTTTTATTTTTTTCTTATTGAAGCTCTGATATTCTGTTGTATAATTTAGCTTCAGACAGTGAGGAAAAAAATGTGTATTTATTGTTTTTGTCATACTTAAACATCTGGTTTCGACCCGGTGCCGTTTGAATATTAAGCACTTTCCAGGACTTTAAGCAAGAAATCCATCACTTTCCAAACCTTGAAAATGCCTGATTAAAACCCAGCCCTGTTTACGCAGCAGCTAATTTCAGGGCGGAAGAGGAGGAAGAGGAGCAGCACCTTCCTCAGCTGGTGGTCGATCATGACGTTGTGCGGCTTCACGTCCCGGTGCATGATGCCCATGCTGTGGCAGTAGTCCAGAGCCTGGAGCGGAAACAAAGCAGCGTTTCCTCCTCAGACAGGAATAATGAGAAACTCATTTCACCAAGCAGGACCAGCAGCCTTCACTAACGCTCCACTTTTTAAAGACTTATCCATAATTAACAGCAAAATAAATGCAAACTAAGTAAAAACACAAAGAATCCTAATTACATTTGTCCCTTTAAAGTTTCCTAAAAATATCATGTAAAACCAAAAAACCTTCCTGATGAGTTTAAGGTCTAAAAACCACAAAGTTTAACTTGATTCTGCAGAAAACAAGGACACTGAGCAGCTCCATGTTGTGACGAACTTCAGCTTTTATATATAAAATCAAACACAGATCCAAAGAGGACGACGGTCACGACTTACGCTTACTTCAGTATTTTTATTTCTTTCTTTAATAGTTTTTCTCCACCATATTTTTTATTTTTACTGCTGCTCCGAGTTGAGTTCAATTTCTGGATACTTTACATCAGTGTTTCCCAACCCTGGTCCTCCAGGCTCACAGCCCCGCATGTTTTAGACATTTCTCTGCTTTAATGCGCCTCATTCAGCTGATTGCAGTTCAGCAAACACTTGTTAATTGAAATCAGCTGTGCTGAAGCAAGGAAACACCTAAAACATGCAGTGAGCCTGAGGACCAGGGTGGGGAAACATTGATTTCACTTAATGAAGAATAAAAACGCACCAAACAGAGGCAGAGATCTTCATGTTGTAGTGAGACCTCTTGTTCATAAACCAGCTTTGTTGTTCTAATATTTTCCATCTGCGGCCATTTAGGGATCAATAAGATGCAGTAAATACTTTAAACAAACTCTAAAAGTACTTTGCCTTTTTATTAAATAATTTTTAGTGGAATCGTTTCTTGTATGACTGTTTTATTTTGACTTAACGCTGAAGTAAAGCATCAAGTAAATATTTCTTGTTCGTTCCATGTTTCTGTCGCTGAGGTTTTACTCTTTCTGTCCTCCGCAGACCCTGGGAGTTGTGGCTAAGCTTCGTACGGCTGATCTCACCTTGAGCAGCTCATACATGTAGTAGCGGATGTCGTAGTCGGTCAGCTTCTGGTACAGCTCCTGCAGGAACGACAAGAGACACTCCAGTTTTAGCCGTTAGCCGCCAGCGGCTTCTACGCTAACAGGAAGTCATTCTGTTAGCTGCCTATTGGTGCCTGGATGGTAGTGTGGAGCCAGCCCAACTCAAGTACCTTAAAATCTGTGTTATTGATGAACTCAAAGACAAGCGCTGGCGTTCTGGACTGCAAAGAGAAAACAACAAACACGGACAGCAGCGGCAGGTAAGTGGAGATCATTAGCGGGACCGGACTACGGCGGCGGGCATGCAGCGCGGCCGGGCGGGCGCTCCCTCTCACTCACCACCGGGTCTTTGACCGTGTCCACCAGGCGGATGATGTTGGTTCCTCCTCGAAGGTTTTCCAGGATCTTTATTTCCCGTTTGATCTTCTTCTTCTTGACGGGCTGAGGAGCAGAAACCGACAGAGAAACGAAATGAGAGGAAGACCTGGCTTTGCTCGAAGCCTGGAAAGGCTGGCCATGTTAAGATGCTCAATGTTTAAACAGTTTCGCAAGGAATAATCTGAAATGCACAACATTTCAGAGTCTTTGCAGAACAGCTTCCACTGCAGCTTTCAGCCTGCAGACTGAAAGTTTTCCTCATTATTCTTTGCAAACAGTTCAAACTCAGTCTGACTGAATGTTTGGTTTTCTGGGACCTGCTGGGTTTTACATCCATGGAGAACGTTAGTCTCAACTTGACTGTCCTCCATGTTGAAGACGTTTTGCTTTACTTGGCAATTAGGTGATTTCAGGAGCTAATCAGTGGTTGGCAGCGCTAACTAGAAAGTTAATTGTGCCAACTCTAAACCACCAATCATACACATCATTTCCATCAATGTGCCTAAAAATGCCAACTGGTGTCAGATATCAGATTAAATAGGACTTTTTATTTGTGAATCTTCAGTTTAATAAAAAGTACTTTTCCACTGTGTGTGTGTTTTTCTTGTTGTAACTGATGGTGCTGCCATTGAGAGGAGCAAAGCCGTTTCCTGATTCTCATCACTGTGCAGCAGTGAGGATGAGGATGATGAAGGGTTCTCACCTTCAGGATTTTCACCACCACCTTCTCGTTGTTTGTGATGTTTATCGCCTCAAACACTTCGCTGTACTTCCCCCGGCCCAGTTTGCGCACCAGCTGATAGTTGTCCTGGTTGCTGAAAAGGGCAGAAACAACTCGCCGTTACCACGACGACGACGACCTTCCGGCGCCCGCTCGTCGGCGCGCCACCTCACCTCCAGTTTGGCACGTGTGCGTCGTAGTCCCAGTACTCCCGGTTCTTCTGCGTGTTGACGTCGGTGTAAACCCGAGCCTTGCTGCTGGCCGGCGAGGATCCGGGCATCGCTGGCGTTGAGGCTCCGCGTCCCGGACCGTCTCCTCCCTCGTAGTACTCGTCGACTCGGTAGCGGAAAGCAGCGCAGCGGCTGTGCAGGGTCTGCGGCTCTAAGGTCGCCCCGCTGTGCTTACCATCGGCTTTGGCGGCTCGCGGCCTGACAGGGAAGGTGGCGGGCCGGTCCGGGGCGGCCGCGGTGCAGAACGACAGCGCTACGATCACGGAGTGAGTGACGCCCCTGAGCAGGATATTGGGAAGGATGGGATGGAGAACCGCCAGCTGTGGGGAGAGAGGAGGCCTTACAGTCCGCCTGGAGGAACGCCGCCAGACCCACCGGCACACACTCTCAAACTGTGACCCACAGGCGCCACCTAGCGGTCATCATGGTACTGCACGTAAACGAATGATTGTTTAAAATGACAATGGAAGCTCGTCTGAAGCCCTGGTCACTGGAAAGGACAGCTGAAGATGCCGGTGGACAGAAAACAAATCCAGACCTGTCACCACACCTTCTGCTGGACGATAAATCGTCCCATAAGTTATTGTGATAAACGATAATATTGTCGTTTTGAGACCATTTTCAAGGAACATAATGGCGTAATAATGTAACAACACATTCTCAAAGATCAATAAACTTTAAATTCTAGTGAACATTTAGTACATGAGGATATTTTAAATAGCCCAAATAAATAAACAAAACAACAAAAACAAGAAATAAAATTAATTATGAAGTCTCTGCAAACAAAACTATCATTCAAAAAAAAAAAAAAAAAAAGTCTAGTTGAGACCAAAAAACCAGACTGAAGATTTTTACCATCCAGATTTTGGTAGAAAGAGAGAAACGATGAATCATGGAAATTGAAATTATAGAGCTTGTTTTAATGTATTATGTGATTAATGGATTTATTTCTTATTGCAACAAGCCTGCGGTTGGAGAAATGCATGTCTGCAGGAATATTGCTCAGTTTCTCTGAGTGAGATGCAGGACATATTTTTATAACACTATAATGTTATTTAGCATGACACCATCACGCTGCGCTGCGTCGCCGCGCCGACTGACTGTAAAGGTGATCGATTAAATAGTTAAACTCTTCATTCTTGGCATTTGAAGCTTATTATGTTACTGATTCGTTTTCTCTCGGTTCGACTTCGATCTGTGAAAACTTGTCAACCAAAACTTGGATCAGATTAAAGGTATAATCTTAAAAAATAATGGACCTTAAAACACATGATCTCAATCTATAGACAAATGAAACCTGATCTGGATTCAGGTGGGAAAAGATTCTGGATTAAATCTGATTCATGTCTGTCTGAACAGAACGATGGATAACGATGAAACTGACAAGTATTAATAATATTTCATCTAATTTCTAAAATTCTGGTTTTATAAACCTCTTTCTTGATAAAAAAAAGAGTGTGGACAGTTAAAGCTAACCAGCTGGTTTAGAAAAACGTTCAAAAATGTAGCTCAAAAACTCAAAAATAAATCATAATACAGCGAGATTATCCATTAGCATCACATCTAAACACTGAGAGCATCATAACCACAGACTGTCACAGACCCGGGCTTCCAGTTTGAACATCTGTCAACAGCAGTGCTGTGACCTCGTGACCTCATGACTCGCTTAAAACAAAACAGGCTGGTAATTACAGTTAAACAAGTCAGTCTAACTTTAATGACCAGCTTTTAGTCCGTCTGAAAGCCAGATGTGTGGGGATGGTTTTGTTTTCTTACTATTTCTGGATATTACTGCAATATAACAACACACACCTCAGCAAAACCTGTGGAGAAACCAGTTACGAATGGACAGGAGAAAACTACTGCAATGTGGAAAACATGGGCCTGTTTAAGCATCATATAAGGTTAAATAAATATGCAGCTTGATCAAATTCCTTTGAGGCTCATTATGAGCTGTTAGCCACTTTATATTGTGAATTTTTATACATATACTTTATACATAACAACTATAAAACATAGGATTTCATAACTTCTGATTTAATTTGAATGATGCTTTCTATTTATACTCTAACAGTGAGAAACAGACGCGCCTCTTAACCGACATGAACTGATTATGCGTTAAATTGTTGTAATTTGAGCATCTTTTAACGCAGATTTCTCATTTTAAGTCCCGTTTTTCTGGGCCTCTTAACGCTCAATCGTCGTCTGTTTTCTCTTCAGCCTAAAAATCTGTTTTACTTCGCATCTAAATTCGGGGTTTGGTGTGAATCAAAGCGAAAACCCGTCAATAACACCGGGGGGACTAGTCGTAACTCCGAGGCGGGATTAGTTAGCGTCATATGTGATGAACTCAACCAGCGCTAACGAGGCTAACTAGTAACGGTAGCCTAGCTGCATGAAACCGTTCAAAAAAAGCGTAAAGTTGCACCCAGAACTTTTGCGTCGCGGAGAAATATGCCAGCCAGACTCACCCGTGTGTCCCCACGCAGCTCAAACCGATCACACTATCAATCAATCTGATCGATTGGTGGCGTAGTTTCTGTAAGCTGAGACAGAAGCTAAAGCTAGCTGCTAACCTCGAGCGCAGAGAGGCTCCTCCGTCATCAACGGTCGTTCGCTCGCGACTTGAGCTACGATGTCCTCGCGGCGATGCGAGCCGAACACCGGGTCCCCAGGTGATCGATGAGGTGATTGGTTTATTGATCCCGACGGATGGGCTGTGGTGGAGGCGTCTCCATCAGCGGCTGCTCTTCACCTCTGCAGTCAACATTACCCGGAAGCTGAACGCGCGGAGGAGCCATCGCCACAAAACAGTGTAAAAAAACAAACAAACAACAACAAAAAAAACTGACCGTTATTTAAATTAGAAAACAAAATTATTTAAATATCTGTTTTTCAATAAACTACTATTTTAAAATGAGGGTTTAATAAAACATTTCAGAAATGACCTATTATTAAAATTTTAAATGATCTATGCAAAATTGTATTTAATTTTTTTAAATTATGTTTATAAAATGTAGACATATACAAGAAAAAATGTCAGGTTTTGTCAAATATATATATATATATATATATATATATATATACGCCTAAAAGGGCGTTTGGTTAAAGAATATAATTGCATTAGATTCTTTATCTAATGCAATTAGATAAAGAATTATCTAATTCTTTATTAGATAATAAAGAATTAGATAATTCTTTATTATCTAACTCGTGATTTATCGCAAATAAATATTTTTTATATTTATATTAGTCTTAGCCTTATAAGCTCCGAGGTTGACAAATGTGCTACTTTGTTCAAATAAAAATATATATATACATTTTTAAGGACTGTCGATTGATTAAAACATTTAATTGCAAGGATGTTTGGTTTAGGTGACGAAACTGTTGAAAAGTAAGTTTTAAAAAATGCCTGGAGCACAAATAACAATCGCATGTTGTCTATAGTTGAGTCGGAATGAATTGCAAATTGTTTTTATTATTAATGCGTTTATAAATAAGTATATTTATATATTTACTACATATATATATATAGCAAAAAACACCATTTATGCATGTTCTTGAGGCAAAAGATCCAAGTAAATCAAAAACTAAAGAATGAAACAAAATTGAAGTTTCTTGTTGACAAAACGGTGGATAAATGTTTTACAGAATTTGGCAGAGGCGGAGCAGCTTATTATAAGGGTGGTTTATTTTAATATACAGTATGAACAGGGTTTATAATGATGTCCTTACGCTTCGATGAACTCCAACAGGAGCTTCTGAAGCGGACTCACCAGGATTCAAACCATGGCACTCAGTCCCACCCTGCAAACCCCCCCCAGCCAAGTCCACAACTCCAAAATCTTTCCTTTAAATATACTGCAAAGATTGTACAGAATATAAATCCACACAGTAAACTAAAGTACACACATATTTTTCTCTTTTTTTCTTATCTTTATCCTTGGTAAAAAAACCAACACATAAGTGGCAAGTTTTACTCTGATTTTTAGGTCCTGCTGGACCAGGAGGAGGCTGGAGGATTCAGTGGAAACAATACAAGGCCAATTCTTAAAAACAAATAATACTCAATAATAATAATAACAATAATAATAATAATAATAACTTTTGTTATATCTAAAACTAATGCAACTACATCTGTGGCAAGTGAGCAACATAATGCTTCGTGGGGTTAAACCTTGTGATATTTCCGGTGGAAATGAAGCTCATTCAGAGTGAATAAAAAAAGCAGGTAACATAAGCACTATACAGTTGTCAGAGTTTACATCGCGTATACACACAATCTATAATATAACAGAGTAGACTATTCCATGAATCAGTAGTCATAAATATTACACTGTGCATGTCCTATTGCACAAGTCAAGTGTTTCTACGACACGATAGGTATGCGGGTTAGTTACCTACATGTCGCTTGTTTTAATACAAAGATGCAACAACACAGATTTTATAGGAGACGGGCTGTACAGTTTCACAAATCCATGTGAAGTCTTTTCTTCTTCTTCCTCTGAGGATGTCCTAAATAAAGCAAAGCTATCATACAACAGTAACACTAATGTGGAGAAGAATCCATGCACAAACAGATGGATCTACGTTCTACTGACGTGTTCGCTTTCAGCTTCACTGGACGTTAAATAAAAACAAAAACGAGTGAGCAGAAAGAATAAAAACTAAGAAGAATAAGAATAATAAAAAGGCACGTGGACTGAAGAGGAGCCGACACAAATGGGATGACTGTCTGGAAACGAGAGCCATCTTTCTCAACAACGGTTACGGAACAAAACAACCACATGCAACCACAGACTACGGTCCCAGACTTTACAGAGAAAACCGTCCCGCGCTCCCAGTTTCACATCGATTTCCTTCTGCTCTAGTTTTCGTTCTTCAAAAAGAAGAGGGATCCCGACTCCCTACGGCGGCGTCTGAGGGACGATGGCGATGGAAGGCGCAAGAGGAGGAGTACATTTACACCAAAAAACGTAAGAAATTTTGAGATAAAAACTGGAATTTTTCCTGAAAAAATAAGGGAATTCACTGAGCTCAAAAAATTATTTGCAAAAAAACAAACACCTAATAATTTCAGAGCTTTGAAAGTCAAAAGATGAGCTGCTTGGTTTTGGGGGGTTTTTTGTGCAAATTTTTGTCTTTGAGCTTTTGAAATTTACAAGTTTGTTCTACAAAGTTTATGTGAGATTATCCTCAAAGTTTCTGAGTTTATTCTTGAAAATCTCTGAGCTAAAGTTCTACTTTTTTGAGTTTTTTCAACTACGAGGCCAGAAATTTCAAAGTGTTTTTCTAAAAAAAATTTCCTAGCTTAATCTTAAAATTTTAAAGGTTTTTTTCTTTTGCAAATTCTTGACCGAACTCAGAAATTTCTAAGTTTGTTCTAGAAAAATCTTGATAATAGTTGTTTTTTTCTAGCAAATTTTCAACTTTTGGAGAGAAAAAAAGTGACTTTTTTTTTCTTGAAAATTTCTGTTATGAATGTTTTTGAGTTTCTGCTTGCAAATTTTCAATTTTGAGCTTAGACATGTCGGTGTTTTTCTGAAATTTCAGATTTTTCTCTCAAACTTTCAAGTTTTGGAGCTCAGAAATTTTCCAAATTTTTTCTAGAACATTTTTGATATGTACCTTAAAATTTCCGAGTTTTTTGGGCAGAAATCTACTTCCCCCCCCCCCCCCCCCATCTACGATGGCCCAATGCGCCGTCGTACGATTCCCCCTCTGTGTCTTGGATTCACCAAAAGCAGGAGAATCACCGGGAGTGTTTTCGGAGTTCATTGGATGCACGGCGCTTCGGGGAAGTTCTCGTTCTCCGCTGTGTGCTGCACCGTGTGCTCCTGCAGCGCCGTGAGGTCGACAAAGCGCTCGCCACACCACACGCATTTAAACTGCGTCTCCCGTGAATGCACGCTCTGGTGTTTGGCCAGGTGCTCCCGCTGCTTGAAGCTCTTGTCACAGTTGGCGCATTTGAACGGCTTCTCGCCTGTGTGGACGCGGCGGTGCCGCTGCAGCTCTGAGGAGTACCTGAAGCGCTTCTCGCAGTCGGGGCACTTCAGCGGCTTCTCCCGCGTCGGGTCGCAGCGGTGCTGGACGAACTCGGACGACGACACGAAGCGTTTGTCGCACAGAGAGCACTTCAGCGGCTTCTCCGTGCAGTGGGTGCTTTGGTGTCGCTGCAGCGTGGAATTCTTTTTGTAACCTTTGCCGCACACGTCGCATTTGTACGGCTTTTCCACCTCACCGCCACATTTGTGCCGCAGCAGCTCCCCCGACTGGCTGAAGGACTTCTGGCAGGACGCGCATTTGAAGAGCGACTCCATGCCGTGGACCTGCTGGTGGTAGAGCAGATGCGACGGCTGCAGGAAGCCCTTGTCGCAGAGGTTGCACTTGAACGGCCGGTCGGCGGGGTTCTTGTGCGTGCGGCGGTGGCGCACCAGCGCGTACTGCTGCTTGAAGCTCATCTGGCACTCGTCGCATTGGAAAGGCCGCTCCTCGGAGTGCGTCCGCTCGTGCTGCCGCAGGTCGGACGGCCGCTTGAAGCTCTTCCCGCACGAGCCGCAGCGGAACGGCCTCTCGCTCTCCGGCTGGCACTGGTGGTGCAGGAGCTCCGACGACTCTTTGAAGTGCATCTCGCATAAATTGCACTTGAACAGGTGCTCGCCCGAGTGCGCGTACATGTGCCGCACCAGGTGGGAGCGGTGCTTGAAGCTCTTCTCGCACACGGCGCACTTGTACGGCCGTTCGGAGCTGTGCGTGCGCTGGTGGTGCGCTAGATGCGATGACTGGCTGAAGCTTTTGTCGCACGTGTCGCATTTGTACGGCTTCTCCCCCGTGTGGATCCGCTCATGGCGCGTCAACTCAGACAGATGGCGGAAGGACTTGTGGCACACGGAGCACTTGTACGGCCGGTCAGGCGCGGATGCCTCGAACGTTGGCGGCGAGGCAGCACTGATGACCGCGCCGCCGCCAGAAGTCTCGCCGCTGGAGGGCTGCTGCGGGTTGGCGGCGGACGAGGTGGGCGTGACGTTCCCGGAGCCCGGCCGGTACGTCTTCTCGCAGATGGAACACTTCATTGGGTTGTTACCGTGCGAGTTGTGATGCTGCGCCAGTGAGGTGAGCAACGAGAAACCCATTTTGCAGACGCCGCACACGAACGGCTTCTGCTCCACCTGAACACACTGGTGCTCCAACAAGTCGGTCGCCTGGCTGAAGATCTTCATGCACTGCGTGCACTGGAACGAGCGGTCCTGCGTCACCATGCACTGGTGCTCGTGTGGGTTGGCCAGGTGGGAAATGTCGTGGCCGCAGGCTCCGCATTTATGTCCTCTGTCGCCTCCTACCTGCAAGGAGGCCTGCTGCGCTTGGACGACGTGCTGCTGCGGATGCTGCGGCTGCTGCAGGGAGGCATCTGGCTGCAGGACGACACCATACACGGTGCAGCTCAGAGAGTTGTCGCCTGCCTGAGGGAGAGTGTGCACAACAGTGGGTGGAGCCACTGCATGCTGCTGCTGCTGCTGCTGCCATGCCTCCGTCATCCTGGATGCAGGGAGGATTATATCCCAAATTTGACACAAGGATGGATGCAGCTGCAGGAAAGTCTGTAATGGATCGCTCAGTGTCTGGAGAAACCCTGGAGGGGGACGCAGAGTAAAAAGAAAAATAAATACACAACAAATAAGCAAGATAACACTGAAATAATGTAAGTATTTAAGCTGAAACAATGTCTAACAAAGTGATAATAAATTCAAAGTGATATAAAAATAAATAAAATACTTGTAAACTACTGTGTTAAGTGTTATTTCTGTTTGTAACACGACTGTTTGCTTTTAAGCGCAAAGAAAGCCCGTAAGATGTCACTTCGTCAAAGTAGCTTTCGCTTCAGAAAGAAAACAGAATCAATGGGCTCGGTCTATTTCCTGGAACGCTAATCGGACATAGGAAGGTTTTGAATTTTGACACATTTTTAAATGTGGGTTTTTGTAAATATGTTAATAACAAAGGGCCTTGTTTGAAGATGTCATTTCTTTCAGGGTTTCAGAGTGAGCCATAAAAACGTTTCTGTTGCAGGATGTAGCTCGATGTTAGCATGCTAGCTGCTAACGGCTGGAGCTTCCTCTCATTTGAAAAAAATAAAAGGAGAATAACATCCGGGGTTTGAAATTGATGAAGTACAAAAACAAGCTGATTTTTAACTTTGACGGGCGTCTGGAGCGCTGCAGCTTGTAAGCGACACGGTGGAAGCTGGAAAAACGGCTGGTTTGAAGCGAGGCTACGCGGCGGAGAGAGCCCACATCAGAGCAGGCCTTCCCCGGAGCTGCAGGGGGAAAAATCCGCCTCCTGCAGCCGAGCCTCCTCGCATCCGCTACAACGAACAAACCCGCAACCAGAGCCAGAACAATCCGCCAGAACTCACCGTAGTTGCTTATCGACCTTCCTTGTAGCAGTCTCTGGTTTGCGCTCGGTAACCGTGGGTGTTTTCGGGTCTCAGACCGGCGGCGTCGGAGGGGATGCGGTCGAAGCCGGACGCCATCCTCCAGCAGACGGACGGACACCGGAAACCGCCACGCAGCGATCCGCTGCCGCTGTGCTGCAGCAGCTACAGCCGCTTCATGTCGGAGGAGAACCTGGAAGTGGCTAAAAAGGAGCTCCGGCGGCAATAATCGCCTTTCAGCTTCCGTAAAATTGCTTTCAAACTAACACAAAGGCGATCTGGAGCTGGTTAAAATATTACGAAGTGTAGTTCCAGCTTTTGAACACCAGGGGTCGCTGTTTCACCCAGTGTAACCGCAACCTAGTTAAAAACTACTCAGTTGTTTTAAAGTCCTGCTACTATTTTCCCATTTGTAAACCAATAACACTGTATAACTTCTCAAGATGGTTACAATTCCTCATTTTAAGTTTTTAGTTATTTTTTGTGGATAAGTTCTCACGAAGTTAATTCTTAATTTTCCTGTATCATTACAACTTTATTCTAGTAATATTATGAAATTATTTTTGTATTATAAAGACTTTATTCTCCTATTATTATTTATTCTGCTAATATGATTTTCCCCGCTGTACTATTACAGCTCTATTCTTGTATTATAACAAATTTATTATGGTAAAAGTATGACTTTATTCTAATATTATTCCGACTTTATTCTAAAATTCCAATTTAATTCTCATATTTTCATGACTGTATTCTGGCATTAATCTTATCTTTGAATTATTACAACTTTATTCTTGTATTATAACAACTTTATTCTCGTGTTATGACCTTATTCTGCTAAAATTACAACTTTATTCTGGTGAGATTACAGCTTTATTCTGATAAAATTATAACTTGTCATTTTCACAACTTTGGGTAAAACTATGAATTTATTCTGGCATTATTAGTTTTTATTCTTGTATTATTTACAACATTTTTCTTATCTGTTGGTCCTAACAGTCCGTTGACTTTAAAAAATATTCATACCTTGTGAACTTTGTCACATTTTGTCAGGTTAAAACCACAAACTGGACTTTTATACTCAAGACCAAAACAAAGTGGTGCGTAATGGAGAAGTGGAAGAAAAATGGAACGTTATTTGCAGACCTTATTACGAACGAAGATCTGAAAAGTGTGGCATGCCACCACTTGTAACCCTAACCCTAGATTAAATCATTTACATCCATATTTTTGGTCTGCATGTGGAGTAAATTACGTTTTAAAACTTCTCATCAGTGGCTTTTTACAGTGTAAATATGCTCAGATAAGTTAATCTCTCACACCAGTGCCTCCAGTCTGGTCCTATGGGTTCAGCACTGCTTGTTCCTGTAAATCATCCTTAAAACTCCTGAAAAGTTTTAAGGAGTGATTATTCTCAGACAAATAATCTGAGTTGTTATTATTCTCAGACGAGAATAATCACCTTAATTAGTTACTTTTTATTTCTGATTTACTATATTACTTTTCCTGTATGTGTTATTTTAACTCCTATTTTGTTTTGTACAGTTTTGTAACATCCCTTAAAATAAAATGGATTATTTATTTTGATGTGATTTATTTGTTGGTAGCTAATAACTGATCACCACAGACAGGCTCTTGAAAGATCTTTTATTACTAACGTAGATATACGAGTGATATAACACGTTTTCCCCTCTCAATTATTAAGGTTGGACATAATTTGCTGCTATTGGTTTTGAAATAATGGTGCAAAAAAAGTCAAAAATACCTGATAAAGTTGTGAAATTTCTATTTAGTTTGAGTTTCTGTCCCATTTCTGCGAGGATTTCACTGTATTTTTAGATTTTCAAGTAGAAACAGCTCTTAGACTTTTTTGGAGTGTGTTTAAAAATCTTTTCCTTTTATTTCACAGTTTGGGATTTGTAAAACCTTTACTCGTTAAGTTAAAAGGTATTCTATGAAATACTGCATATCATATCCTAACTCCTTAATTAGTAGAAGCAGAATTTTGCATTAGCTTCTACTAAATACTGTGTTGGTATAGGACGTTAGCACCAGCTTCAGTTACATACCTTGTTGTCATAGTGCTTCAGTATTAGCACAGCTGATGCTTTAAGATTAGCACAAATAGCGTTTAGCTAGCACCACTGGCAAAATCTGAAAAGATCAGTAAAACGGGGGAAATAATGCCTTACCCTTCAGATCAGTTAAAGTTGGGTTGATTTTGTGTTAGCTGTTTGTTTTTGAAAAGCTGCAATTAATATTTTTCCCCTGACTGAGATTCACTGGATGTGTTTGGATCTGTGTAGAGCAGAAGAATCGGGGGCTCAACCGGGACGAGAACATGTAAATGACGTCAAAATTGTCTTTCAAGGGCAGATATAATTTCATTTGAAGTTATCGCTTTAGCATCAGCTTCCACTAAGTACTGGGCTGGTATAGTGCTTTAGTGTTAGCGGAGCTGATGCTTTAGGATTAGTACAAGTAACTTTTTAGCTAGTTGTGAGCACCACTGGCAAAAAAAGCAAGACATCGATATTGGGGGAAAATTATCAGAGCACTTCAGATCAATTAAAGTTGGCTTGATAATATTTTAGCGGTTTATGTTTCTGAAAAGTTACAAATTTGTTTTTTTCCCCTGACAGATTCATTTCATGTGGAGCAGCAGAATTGGTGGCTCATCCAGGATGAGAACATGTAAGCTATGAAAAAATAAAATTTTTGCTTTAGGATTGTAGTCCTAAAGCAAAGCGCAAATATAATTTGAACAGAAGTTAGAGACTTAGCATTAGCTGCCACAAATACGGGTGTTGGTATAGCTAATGCTACTCTGGTGGCATAGCGCTTTAGCATTAGCTTTCATTGAAAACTGTGTTGGTATAGTAAATAGCAGAATTGGGGGCTCGTCCGGGACTTGTTGAAAGCTGAAGTATACCAGACTTAAACAATAACCACACCAAGCCTGTTAATTTCAAACATTATATTATTTTCTCCACGTTGACTTTGAAACAACCTCATAAACCAAAGAGTAAGAAAGAGCATGCTCGGGCATGCAATGATGTCACAACATGATGATGCCACCGGGTGCGAAGTATAAAACATACAGTAGCAGAGAGTTTGTTCTTCGTATCATTCAGAAACTCGGGGACGTCTCGGTACCCGCTGAGAGGTAAAAGCTAGCGTTTATTTTACACCGCCCTCCGCGCCCAGCCCTGCCCCGCCGAGAGGGGAGGAGCTCACAGACCGACACCAGATTGAGCAGGCTAAACAAACATGCTGGAAGGAAGTAAATAAATAAATATATAATTAAAATAAATACATATAAATCTCATCCGGACCAGAGTGTGTCTGAAAATGACACGACGCGACTGGTCCGAAAAGAGGAGGGGGGTGGCGAGGAGAGAGACAAAACAGTGCATGCCATTTCAGGATAAAGATGGGAGGCGGAGCTCTCCTCTAAGCCCCGCCCACATTTAGTGTTTTTTGTTTGTTTGTTTGTTTGTTTGTTTGTTTGTTTGTTTGTTTTTTTAAATCACGGTCCGGTTAGAAATTAACATTTCAGAGGGGGAATGAATAAATACGAGGCACTCAGCATTCTCTCTGTCTTGCAAACTGCAAAAAGTAACAAAGTCGGATAATAATGACACATCGACATATATATTAGAATTAGTGGTTATAACATAACAGTCTCCAGGCTGTACAAAGGGGCTGAAACCTCCTCGGTTACTTTATTCTCTGCGTGCTGATGCGTGTGTGTCGGGGTGTGTGTGTGTGTGTGTGTGTGTTTGGAAGTATAAATCCCACCCACTTTTATCCTTTATCGTAAATTCAGGCGTGTGCTTGCGTCCGATTCGGGGGAATCAAAACGCAAATGACGGATGAAATGGGGGAGAGGGAGGAACCGAGTCGATTTAAAGGGATAGAAACACAGCCTCATGCAACCGCTGAAAACAAAAAGATGATGACAGAGCCCTTTAAAATGGATCTATTCTTGCAGCATAGTTTTGTACGTAGCGCATAGTGCCGATAGACTGGAGAGGGGAGGAAGGGGTTAAAGGATGGAGAGTGAGCCATGCTCTTGGCTAGCACGATCGTCATGGTAACCAGGAAACAAGAGTTGCTATATTCTCGTGTAGACCGGCGCCACCTTCAGTCCGTGGGCGATGGACACCCATGCATGTCCGGGTTATTAAAGCTGCTCTGTTGACTCAAAAAGCGTCTTCCTCCTCGTGTTTGCAAGCTCAAAACAAGCGTCTGGAAAAAACAGGGAGGAGAAAACCGAAACCGGGAGAGACCAACGATAGAACGGCTCTGCTGCGCCCGGTCCGTCTCAGTTAGTAATAATATAATATACCGTAGTCATCAATAAATCTTAGATTATAACTGCATAATGTTTAAATAAAGAAGTGGATGAAAAGAATGGCTACTCCAATATTGAGTAAAATGACCAAAACCACCAGAATAGAGCTGGAGCCCTAAAAGACAAAACAAGAGAAGAAGAAACAATTAGTTCACCTTGTTATTGGGATTTAACAGAATACATATTGTTGTTATAATTTTTTTTTTTTCCAAAAATTGTTGGATGAATCTGTGATTAAACGGACAAATACTTTTGATTTGTATTCAGCATGGGTTAAAAATATTTAACATTTGTTAAATATTTTAAACATATTTTAAAAAAATAATTCAAACAATTTAGCCTTTGCTTTGGAAAGAAGGTCGGCCATGTTGATAGGAGAGAACACTGTAGTTCTGAAGAAAATGGCCGCATAATTAATTAATGTAAAAGTTGCAGGGCGGCGGCTCTCGAGGATTGAAACTGTAGATTATCTAGAATCCACACTGCATGTTTGGTGTTCATTTTGAGGAAAAATCAGATATTTTCTAAAAACAAAAAGAAAACAAGGCTGTTTCTGAGTTCAAAAAGTGTAAGATTTGTGAGCAAAAACGCAATTATTGAGATTAATCTTAGAAATTTTCAAGAAAAAAAATTGAAGTTTCTGAGGTTGTAAAATCAAAAGTTTTGATCTTTGAAACTCTGAAATTATCAACTTTTTTTCTAGAAAATTTGAGATTTTTTGGCAGAAATATTTTTCTTTTTTCTGTCTTCAATGGCCTTAAAATAGCTAATAAAAAATTAATTCAACAAGTGGATAATTTAGCCCTTTGCGTTATGGAAAGAAGGTCGGCCATCTTGATGCAATAGAAAACTGTAGTTCTTAAGAAAATGGCTGCTTAACTAATCTAACGATTGGCTCTCGATAATCGAAGATTATGTAACACAGCAGGTTTGGCTTTAACCTGAGGGAAATGGACTCACTGAGTGTGATTTGAGAGCCAGATGCTCTCCTTCCTGCTCCAGAGTGATGGGCTGAGACTTTAGGGGCGGGGAGAGGGTGAGGTCCCTGTGCAGCGGCCACTCCTCCAGCTCCGGCCCCACATTCAGGTTGTCCAGCATCTGCACAGAGTCCGTGGAACCCTCCCGGACCGGCCGAAGGCTCCGCGACCGCAGCCGGTTGTTCTTGGGCGCCGGCGACTCCGGACAGTGCAGCCTCATGTCGACGGTGTAGTCGTTCATCCGCTCCTCGTCCTGCTCTGTGAGGCGGGAGTGGGCGGGGCTCCAGCGCAGCGTGCTTTCGGCCGTCCACCCCCCGCCGAGGCCGTCCAGCCGCTGGTCGATGACGGCGTGCTCCGTCAGCTTGTGGTTGGAGGGGTTGTGCTGCTTTGGATGGTGGTTGGAGTAGACATGCTCTCGGGCGTTGGCGCTGGAAGAAACGTGGTCCTTTGCGTGGTGATTGGAGGAGATATATTCCTGGGGCTTGTGATTGGAAGAAGCATGCTCAGAAGTCTTGTGATTGGATATGTTGTGTTCGAAGGCCTTGTGATTGGATAAGATGTGGACCTGCGGCTTGTAGTTGGAAGAGGCGTGCTCACAGGCCTTGTGATTGGTGGAGGAATGATCCCATGTCTTGTGATTGGACGACGAGTACTCCCTCGACTTGTGATTGGAGCTGGCATGCTTGGACGGCTTCTGGTTGGGCAGGGAGTGCTCCCACGCCCGGTAGTCCCGCGGCTTGTGATTGGACGAGGGTTTCTCCCGGGGTTTGTGATTGGACAGAGGGGCTTGCTCGTGGCCGTTGATCTGGGTCTCCTGCTCCTCCAGAAGAGACGGCGTGGTTGAGCGGCTGCTGCCTCCCCGCTCCGCGTACGCGTCGTCAGTCCAACTGTTGGCGCCGGGCCTCGGCAGGTCCACCCCACGCCCCTCTACCAACACCTGAATTTCAGCCCCACCCTGATCGTCCACTGCGCTCTGCCGCATGAAGCAGGCGTTTCTGGGCCGGTGGACGTGCTTCTGCGGGCTGCGAGGGGGCGAGGTGGGGACGCTCAGCACGGGGCTGAGATCAGGTGTTGTTACAGGCGGCGTGGTGTCCGGAGTGCACAGCTCCGGACTGTCTGTTCCCGTGGAGATGACCTCGTGGTCTTTGTCCTTGGCATCCTGGTGTTTGAGCGTCTGACATTCGAGCCCTAGGAGAGCAGGAGAGCGGGACCGGTGAATTAATTTGGCAAAGATCCACACCGAAACCCACAGAGAGAAGGTGTTTGAGTGCTACTGGCATGCAGGAAAGCAAAGAGGCGATGAGCTGCAACAAAATGAACCTTATGCTGTTGATATTTATAGGATTGTAACAGCAAACTGCTAAATTTCTCAAGAAATTTCAAAGAGGCCAGCCAAAGTGTCAGTAGAAATTAGCAGCGATGCTAAGGTTAGCTAAAATGTAGCCAGTAGCGTGTGGGGTAACACAAACATGTTGACTAACATGGACTTACTCCATTCGTTATACAAGCAATATTGTGAAAGCTAAAATTAGCATCAATGCTACATGCTAACTGTAGCATTAAATGCTACAGTTAGCATTGTTCCCCACAAACACTAAGTTTGAAGTGTTTGTGGGGAAACACTTCAAACTAAATATTTAGCTTGCTTACTAAACATCTAGTTTGGAACTATATATTTATTTAGCAAGCTAAATTTGTAGCTCCATGCTAAAGATTTAGTTAGCAAGCTAACTAATTAGCTTTTTAGCTAAATATTTGGTTTATGTCTAAATACATTGCTTTCTAAATAAATATTTAGTTTGAAGACACTAAATATTTTTGTTTTGAGCTAAATATTTACTTAGAAAGCTTATTATTTAGCTTGCTAATTAAATATCTAGTTGGAGCTGCTAAATATTAAATTAGATCTAATAATTTAGTCCAAATTATTATTTTGGATCTATACATTTATTTAGCAAGCTAAATATTTAGCCCCAAAATATTTAGTAGATCCAAAGTAAATGAGCAAGTTAAAAATATAACTATAAATTTGAAATTAAAATAAAATATGATTCAACAAATTATTGATTTCACTTCTTTACCTTCTTGACTCAAATTTGCCTCAAACAGCGACACAGCTAAGCTTGTGTTTGAACTCCACTAATTCCCGATCATGCATACTAGTCACACACTGAGGATCATATTTAAAGCAATTTTCTGACATCCAGCAGTCAGAGTTATAACCAAAAATGCCTAATTTGCCTGAATTTCATTCCATAAGCTTAAGGCGTTTAGGGTAAGCAGCCCCACGCAGCAGGTTAATGCAGCAGTTCTGATGAATGAAGGAACCAGCGCTGGTTCAGCTGCGTTTGGTTTCCCACCGTTGCCGTAGATATGAAAGGAGGGCGAGAGCTCTTTGGCAGTTATCCGGGCCAGTCGGCACTCCTCCATCGCCTTCTGCGCCACCCTTTCAGCGGCCTCTGCCTTCCCACGGGCGTGGCTCATCCTGACCCAGACAGGCAGACACAGGAATAAAGGTCAGCTCCTCCAATGCCACCAGGTCCGTGTCTACGGAGTTCATGCTCTGTTATTTATCATCAGCTTTTTGGACCAGAAGTTCTTATAATCCGCGTTTCATCCAGCAATCGTACCAGCAGATTAAGACAAGGAGACAGTAAGAGGGCTGAAACAATTCATCGCTATGAATCGATTATTAAAATCGTCAACTAAATTAGAAATTGATTAATCATTAAATCAAGTACATAGAATCGATTAAAAAGCAATTTTCTGAAAGAACATATCCAGAGCAGTAATTAAAAAAAAATTGCAAATTTTAAAAAAACAAAAACTCTTTTTGTCAGTAAATATGTTGTAGCCACATAGCTTGCAAACTAAATATTTAGTTTGCAAGCTAAACATTTATAACTAGATAGTTCAAAGAGCTTTACACAATAAAAACACAGAAATACAGAGTCATAAAAACGCCTCACAGTAAAGCAGCAAAAATGTAATTTTGTCATCTATGATGTTTCAAAAGCAACTCCAACCAGGTGGGATTTTAATCTGGATTTAAAGGGATTCAGGGTTCCGGCTGTTGTGCATTTCTCTGGAAGTTGGTTCCAGATTTGAGGTGTGTAGAAGCTGAATGCTGCTTCTCCATGTTCTGGTTCTGCTCTGCATTCAGAACCAAAACCAGAAGACTCGAGGCATCTGGTTCTGGTTGATCCAGACGTGAGGGTTCTGCAGTTTGGGGAGAACGTTTCTGTAGTTTTGGGATATTTGGTTCCGTCTTACCGTGACATGGCGATCTCGGCCTTCTGCTTGGCGATCTCGGCGGCCTTCTCGGCGGCCTCCACCGCCCGGTCCACCTTCTCCCGGATCTTACTGGCCCTCAGAGGGATCAGGTTCTTCCGCTTCCCGCTCACCAGGACGTTCTGCTTGTACTTCCCTTCCTCCTTGGTGCCGTCGGGGAACGTGGTGCAGCCGTAGCCGTGCCGCTTGTTGGCGCCCCACTCCCCGGCGTAGTGCAGCCCGTCGGAGCGCCGGCTCACGCCCCAGCCGGCCCGCTGGTCGCTGCGCCACTCCCCGGCGTACATTTCCGTGACCGTGGCGTCCACCGGGGCGCCCTGCTCGCTCTCGCTGGCGTTGGAGTGGATGTCGGAGGCGGCGGAGCTGACCGTGCTCATGCCGGCCTCGCTGCAGAACGAGCTCTGCTTGCTCAGCTGGCTGGCCAGGGAGCTTTTGGACTCGGAGCGCCGCAGCTTCAGCCCACTCAGAATGGATTGCCGGAACCGACCCTTCCTCTTGCGCTGCCGGTCCGCTTCGCTCGGCGTCGTCAGGGCGAACCCGCCTCGGCCCACCGGGCTCCCCGCCAGCCCGGCCACCACGCCATCCGAGGGCGTGGTGGCGACGCCGTCCTCCAGGGCGGCCGGCGGCCCGTGGCTGTGCTCGGAGCGGAGGGAGTTTATGGAAGTCCTCAGTGGGAAGAGGATGACGGCGGCCATGCCGTACGGGACGCTCTGCCGGACGCCGTAACCATGGCGCATCCCGGCCAGCCACTGGCCCTGATAGGTTCCTGAGACAAAAACAAGTCAGTTTCAGACTACGAAACGTCACCATGTCTCCATTAACCATGAAATACATAGTTCCCACAAGACTGAACCGCCATCTTGATAGGCAAGAGTCCACAGAACTGAACTGCGGCTTCGAACCCAACAAAAAGAAAGTATATTGACACTCTCTACCAATGTGCATCAGAAAGATACATGAACAAAATGTCCGCAGCGCCCGAGACCGAGACCAAATGCAGTCGAGTCCGAGACAAGACCGAGACCATCAAGAAATGGTCTGGAGACCAAGACCGGTCTCTAGTTCTACAACACCGGGCCCTAATGTGCCGTTATACATTCAAAACAGCTGAAATGACAGAAGACAACAACGTTTCCGCCTTCCTCCCCCCTCATGAGCCTCCGACCGTTTCCAGATGAGTTTCTGCTTTCATTGTCCAGGTTTTGATGTTTCTGGACAGGAAGTGGCGTTAAACTCTCAGCCTGTCAGTTAAACTGACTTCGGCTGCTGCTGATGAAGTTCGTTTTTCAGCGTCTGACGCCTCGTCCTTCAGGAGCCGAGACTTCAGCTCCGCCTGACTCAGAGCTAAAACTAATCAATCGGGCAAAAAGACTGAAACCAGAGCTGATTGGGCGATTCTTTTAATTAACTGAATATTTAGTCTGCAAACAACTTTATTTTTTTTTATGTTTCTTGCTCTGTAATCTACTTTTAGTTTGTTATTTTTAAGTCAACTCCCTGTAATAGTTCCTTTACTCCCTTCTGAACTCAAAACTTCTTGCAAGTTTCAACATTTTCATAATTAACTTTTTTTTTTCTAATAATGACACTGAAATTTAATTGATTTGAAGGAATTTTGACGCAGCTTGATTCAGCAGACCTGGTACATATTGGACCCCTTTTCTTTTAAGGTGCATAAAAATATTTTTTGTTTTATTTGGAATATGTTTAGCTTCCTAACTAAACATTTATTTATTTATTCGAACAGACAAAAGTAAAATCAAGAAAGAAGAAAAAGAAAATAAAGGCTAAAACAAATGATTATGCCCAAGTGACGTGCAATTTTATATTATCTGTTTGAAAAGGAGCAGATAAAAGATCTTATAATGTCCTGCCCCTTTCATACTCATCATTTATGATCAATTAAATGTCGAAACACCAGAAAGACATAAATTATTTCTGCCTTACATGATATTTAAATCTCACATTCTCATCTTTAGATGTACAATTATTTAAACACTTTTTATATCGTCAAATAGTATTTATGGACTTTAAAACAGTCATCTTATAATAAACCCCTTTTTAAACAGTTTTTTAAGCTGGTTTATATTTTTTAAACTCATCATTCAATCCATTCCATACATCTGCTCCACACACCGATAAACAAAATCTACTTTTGGTTGTTCTTTGTTGTTTAAGTAACAAGCTAAACATTGAGTCTGTAAGCTAGATATTTTGCTTGCTAATTAAGTATTTAATTTGGAAATTTGACATTTATAAATGTATGAATAAAATGACAACCAAAACAAAGCTTAGCACTAGCAGAAAAAAATGGCTCCTGGTTTTTTATCAAAGACAAAAGAGAAATCCTCCAACCGCTAAAATCTGATGCACCTTTTTCTTTGCATTTCATGTAGCAGGAGGTTTTTGTGTCGTTTCCATCAGTGGTTCTTGGCGCAGCGCCCCCACAGGCCAGGAGGGGAACAGGCTGGTTTGACTCAGAAATGTTAAGCACTTAGCAATGATGGCAAAGTTACTTTGAAAAAGTAACTTTAATCGGATTACTGATTACGCCTTGAAAAAGTAAGTTACTTAGATTACTGATTACTTGATTTGGACAGTAACTAAGTTACAAAAGTAACTTTTTAGTTACTTTCAGCAGCTGCTAACAACAACGCTCCGCCACCTGTGAAAATTACATTGATCTTTGCCAAAACTTAATTGTAAGCTATTTTATAATGGTAACATCAACAATGTGTCTCCACTTATAAGGTTGAACTGAAGGGGAGATTGTTTAATGGTTACAACAGTACAAAAAAAATAACTTTAGTACTTTTTGCGTGTTTTTGTGTGTTCCAGTATTGTCTGGAAAACTCTAAATAGGATTTCAGACCCCTTCCCCCCCCAACCCCCCGCCCCAGCCTCCAGGTTCTGCGTTACGGCCCTGCGTTTCAGCGCTCCTCCTGCGGCTCCACAACTCACACGGCCCGCTGCGCAGACTTGTGACACTTATCTTAACATTAATTATTATAATGGCGTTTAGTGGCACAACTTTACGGACTCGTTCATTCGTGGCTGTTTTCACGTTAATTGCGCTGTTCATATTAGTCTCGATGTTTGCAGTTTTCTGGAGCGCAACGCGAAGCTCGACGTCTTTCACAGCAAATATCTTAACTTGACATTAACAAAGACACAACGGGACGGATCATCCGGGTGATGATGGACTAAAACTAACTGGATGTCAGACACATTCTGCGGTTTATGTCTGCTTGTTTCCAAGCCCAAAAAGCGACTTTGGAAAGAAAAAACAAGCGCAAAGCCGCTTATAATAAACGGAATTGGCGAGCGAAACTCAAAATAGTTCATTTTCAGCAACAAAATGCGCATCTGTCGCATAGAAACGGCGGTCATTCCGCAAGAGGCGTAGAGGAAATAAAATTAAATTACAAAAGAAAACAGCAACGCAAAGTGATTTCCATTAGTAACTGTAGTCTGACTACTGGATTCGAAATAGTAGCGTTAGATTACTCGTTACTGAAACAAGTGGTCCGACGTCAGTAACGCGTTACTGACGTCACTGCGTATTAGGGCCATTGCAGATACAAAAAGAGGGAGAATATTTACGCCAAAACACTCAGAATTTAGAAATTTATCTCAGAAACTTTCTAGAAAAAACAAAGAAATTTCTGAGATAAAATAGTCGAAAATATAATCGAAACAAAAGAAGGGGTGAATTTCCGCCCCCCCAAAAAAAACATCTCTAAGATATTGGAGATAATTTTTTTAATTTATCTCAGAAATTTTCTAGAAAAGACAAGGAATTTTTTCAAAATGGAAAACTTTTGGTTTTTGGAAATGTTCTGAGTTTCAAAAGTTTCAAATTTTCAACTTCTGGAACTGAGAAATGTCCTTGATTTTTTCTTGAAGGTTTCTCAGATTGAGTTTTTTAACTTTTCAAACTCAGTAATTTCCTCTTTTTCTAGAAAGATTTTGGGGGTGAAATTAACTCCTCTTTTATTTTCTATCTACAATGGCTCCAACACGGTGATCGTTTTACTGAATCAGGTGGGGAAAATATACAATTTGTTTTTAAGTAGCGCAGGTTTAAAAGTTGTTTCGTTTTTAAACCTGCAGCTGAAAACCGGCGTAATTTAACCTCAATCTCATTCAGATTAACGGGCAGCAGCCTCTGCACCGTCCGGCCCCAGAAGTCTGGAGGCAAAAACGAAACCAGATGCAGGAGAGGGCCAATCAGGGAGCCACGCTGACCCGCTGTCTCCTCGTTACCATGACAACCTGGCATCGCAGCGCGCGGGGACAGGAGCGATGACGTGCTGTGAAAAGTTTAAACCGCAGGGATGAAAACAGAAGGTTTATAATGTTATCCTGTTTTTATTGTTCTCTGCTTTTCTCTGCATTTTTAATCTCCTTTGTTTCCTTCTTTGCCTTTTAATTACTTTGCATTTTTGGTTGGTTTTGTAGTCGTTTCAAAAAAAAAAAAAAATTCTCATTTTATTTAACAATTTTAAGGAGTAATTTTGCATATTTTTGTGCTGCATTCAAAAATAGAAAAAGTCAGGGGTGAATTTCAGAAGTTTGGTTATACTATCGAGTACAAAAACAAACACATCTAACTGAATAACTAAAGCACAAATGCACCGATCAGGCTTTTTATATCCAATGTCATTTTTTCTGATTTTCTCTGTTTCCATTTTGATTTTCTTATCAAAATAAAACATAAAAGGTGCTGCATGTTATTTAATTTAGGTTAACTTTTTGATTCCAACAGAAAGGAATTACGCAGTTAATACTATTTAAACGTCATGAGACAAATATTTATCTGATTTTTACTGAATGTTAAAAGGAAACAAAAGCAGCAGGAGCGCTTAGTTTTCAGGCATTTAATGTAAACGAGGGAAAATGCTCAACATTCCTCATTTTAATTAGTTTTTAGTTGTCGTGTTGGAGTTACTACTTCATTATACTAAATTACAACTTTATTCTGGAAATATTCCAACTTTATACTCATTATTTAGAACAAGGGTGTTCAAAGTGGGTGCAGGGGCCACTTGTGGACCTTGGACTGCGTGTGTGTGGCCCCAACCAATCACAGTTCAAGAATGAATTGAATCAACTAGAAAAAACTTTAATAGTGAAACCTACTGAGAAAGATGTTAGCTGTAACAAAAGTGGCCAGCTTTTCCAAAATTTCTGGTTTTGTTCTGTTGTCATGGTAACTAGGACCACATCTATTGACTTATACTCTAAAGTACGACTTGCTGCGCCCAAATCTGATCTTAATTCCTAAAAGCAGCAGGACTGACCTGGATTCTGTTTTTATCTCTGAGAATAAACAAAATATTTTTCTGTTTTCTTCAGTGGAGCTCAAAATAATGAGCATTCCTTCCATTTAAAGGGACAGGATTATGTAAAATCAACCTTTTTGAACTTTTCATCATTTTTTAACGTTATTCACTCATCAAAAACTTACCTGGAGTGTTGCTTTAATTCTGTCATGCATGCTTGAGAAATCCTTTAATCTCCATGGCAACCATTCAGATGTACAACTGGGTGGACTTAGCTCCGCCTTTGAGGCACTGCTCCTCTCCCTCTCAGCTCCTTCAGACTAGCCACCAACATTTAGCTCATTAGAGAACCGACTTCTGAATGTGACACTGTGATAAAACGTTGTTAAAGGGTTAATAGAGGAGCCATGTTGTGATAACTTCCTGAAGGCGGAGCTTCAGAAAGAGCAGGAGTTTTTAAAGAGACAGAGACCCAATTTCAGGGCTATAATTTGGGTGTAAATTTCTCTTGAGTCATATTTGATATATAAAGCATTTTTATAACAACTGAATGTAGGATTATTATTTGATTGTGCTATAACATGTCAGAATGTGTCTGGAAAATACATAAACAAGAAAAAGGGCAAAAATCATTTGAAGTTTTGGCTCTACGATTCCATTCCTACTAAGAAAACAAAGATTGTTTGTTTAGTTACAATAGTTTATGCTTAGTTTATTATTGAGTAGTTAATAATAATAAAAAAAACACCTTATAATCACATCATATTTGGTTTTTGGCCTGCAAGAACCAGAACCAGGAGTCCCACAAGCCCAGGAGCCGCATTCCTGGAGGTTTGGACTGAATTTCAGGAGTTTTCTGTATATTTCTACGGCAGAACGTTGGTCTGCTTAAAAAATGTTTCAACAGCCCGACTCTGAAAGTGGAGCGACTTGCTTACTCTGCTGCTGCTGTAACACATCTCCACAGCAGGCTACATAAATAACATGTAGGTCACTTCCGCATGCACTGAATTCATATGATTGGGGTTTTTTGTTGTGTCACAATCCTTCATTTTATTTAATCTTTTTTTTTATTGTACATAAAAAGCAAGATGGGTATCAGCCCAGAAAATCCTGATTGGTGAAAATATGTTCATATTTCGTATTCAAGTTTCAAAGTGATTGAAATAAAAGATTGGAAACGGTCAAAACTGGAAAGCCAGTTTCAGCCAGAATAAGTCTGATGGGTGCATCTCAACTTCACTTTGTTTTTTCTTAATTTGGAATTGGTCAAAACAATTAAATTGGTAAAAGAAAATTAGATTTGGTCATAAAAGAAAAATTGTTATTGGCCCTTTGCAAATGTGTTAATATTTTCTCCTTAAGGGTCTCAGGCCTTAAAAAAAAAAAAAAACCCGAGTCGGTCAAAACTAGAAAGTCACTTTCAGTCTGATTGGTGAATTTTTATTTATTTAAATTATTAATTTTTCATCTTTAATGTGTCTCAAAAATGTAAAAATTTTAATTGGTAAAAAGAAATGGAAAACAGGAATTGGCTTCGAAAATCCTGATTGGTTCAAATATGTTAAAGGGGCAGTACTCTGTACTCCCCAGGCATCAAGTATCTGTGTTACCTTCAGTTGTTGTACAAATGCTGGATACATTTGAATTTGAATTTGTAATCTCATGCCTTGAAATTGGGTCTCCATCAGGAAGTCATCACAACATGGCTCCCCTATCAACCTTTTAACAACATTTTTACCAGCATTGCTCTGAGAAGTAGCTCCTGTAATGAGCTCTGCAGTTCCACCAGGTCTTTGCTAATTGCTGCTGGCTAGTCTGAAGGAGCCGAGTGGGGGAGGAGTTGAGTCTCGAAGGCGGGGCTAGGTTCACCCAGGAGTTTTGCACAGCTGAATGGTTGGCAAACACTCTAGGTATATTTTAAATGAGGGAATAAAATTAAAACTAAAAAAGTTAGTTTCACATAAAACTGCCTCTTTAATATTTTCTTGCTTCCCTGAAATAACAAAGCGGAATCGGTGAAACCTGGACAAAGTTTCAGCGTGAATAAATAAACAGGAAGCCTTTTCTAACCTGTGATCCACATCGTCCCTCAGGTGTGACCCTTACCTCCGTCGGAGTATGTCTCCGTGCCGTAGCCGTCCTGCAGCCCGTTGCTCCACGTCCCCTCGTAGCGGGCCCCGCTGGCCGTGCTCTCCAGCTGCCCGTAGCGGCCCTTGAAGCCCTGGGTCCACTCCCCCCTGTACTCCCAGCGGCCCTTGCTCTCCACGCCGACGCCGTGCCGCTTGCCCTGCGCCCAGGTGCCCTGGTAGTTGTTCCCGCTGGGCCAGGTGTAGACACCCAGCACTTCGAAGCCGTGGCTCCAGGCGCCGGCGTACTCGCCCTGGCCCTGGGGCCCCGTGCAAACCCCCCGGCCGTGGGCCTTGCCCTGCTCCCACCCCCCGCAGTACGACCCCCCATCATCAAAGTCAAACCTGCCTCCAGTGGACATGCATGAAACAGGTTTAGGCAAAAACGTAGAATGTGAGGAAAAGCTGCAGCGACTGCTTCAGTCAGAGGGAATTGTGAGGGAGATGTGGATCAGACAGCAGGAGCCTCAAGAACTCGCCTTCTTGAGGCTCAGGATGTAAAAGCGGTTTCACGGTGTGCAGTCCACTTTAATCCAACTGTAGAAGGTCCACTTTGTGGAGGTGTGAATGCCTAAGCGGACCAAAAAAGGGGAGAAAAAAAAACTAGTCCGCCTACAAACTTTGGTCTCGGTTCAGTTCTGTGAACTCCAGTCCGCCTAAAAACTTCTGTTGAAATTAACTTTAGTCCACCGTAAAAACTTCGGTCTTGCTTCGGTTGAAATGAAGCCTAGTTTGCCTAAAAACTTAGATCTCAGTTCGGTTGAAGTGAACTCTGGTGCTGTTCAAATGCATATGTGAACGCCAAGTGGACCGGAGACCTGAAGTGAACTATAGCGCGGAGCATTCTGGATAAATACAACCAAAACAAACGAGTTAGCCTAGCGCTAGCCAGAGAAATGGCTCCTGGTTAAACTCTAAAGGCAAAAGAGAAATCCTTCAACCGCTGAAATCTGACGAAACTCCTTTTTTGTTCACATTTTCTGTAGAAGGAAGTTGCGCTCAGGTGCGGCGCCCCCACCGGCGAGGAGGGGAACAGGTTGCTCAGCCTGAAAACGAACCGCAGCAGCTGAAAAATATTAGAAATGTTCCAGTTTTGGTCCCGAACCGAGCCGAGCCTACCGGACTATCAGGTGTGGAAACACCCAGGACTCCGCGGAGAGATGAAGGCTCCCTGCATGCCTCTTCCTCCTCCTCCTCTTCCTCCTCCTCCTCTTCTTCCTCCTCCACCTTCCTGCTCCTCCAGACAAACGGGGCCTATAGGCGTTCAAACCGAGCCACCTCACTCCGACATTAGAGCATCTTCACCTCCCTGCCGCACCGAGCCGGATGCGGGGCCGGGATGCGGGATGCGGGATGCGGTAGCGCCATTAAACTCACCGACACGCACACACAGCAACACAGTGGCCTCAGAGACTCTCATCCATCACAGACAGACTCAGCCTGTGAAAATCTCTCGGATGGTGAGGATGAGGATGCAGGTGCGGCGGCTCTTCCTCCTCCTCTTCCTCCTCTTCGTCGTGTTTCCCAAAAATCCTGAATGTTGTTGTAAAATCCCAGCTAGCTCCCGCTGGTTTGAAGGCCTTTCTGTCGCTGGCTCGGTAAAATCTGCTCATTACAGGACTGTTCCACCCCAGCCGATACCCCTCCCCCACCAACACACACACACACACACACACACACACACTCCTCCTGGTGGCTCTTAAAGAGATAGAGACAGAGGGATGGCGCAAATAGCTGCATGTACGGAGCTCGCTGCTCTTTTCCTTTGGGGATACAGGCTGCTTCTCCTAATTATCCAGCCTCATTTCACTCCTCCACCTTTTCCTCTTCCTCCTCTTCATCCCAGCCGCAAATCTGGTCACTCAGCAATCTGTTTTCCTGATGACTGGAGTTTGGTTCCGACCAAGAATTAGGTCCAGGCTTACAAAAACAATTAAATTACCAGAATAAAATCATGAAATTACCAGAATAAAGTCGAAATAATATGAGGATAAAGTACTATTATGAGAATTACAAAGTTATAATGTTATGAGAATAAAGTCAGAATTTATTCTCAATTATTCTCATAACATTTTGAGAATAAAGTCGTAAAGTTATGAGAATAAACTTGTACAACTACCAAAACTAGTCATAAAATTCCCAGAAAAAATATAAGTAAAATGAGAATAAAGTAAGAAAATTACCATAATACAGTCGACTAATACGAGGACAAAGTCATATTTCGAGAATAAAGTTGTAATTAGAGTATAAAATAATATTACCAGAATAAAGCCGAAGTAATAATACGAAAAAAGTCATATAAGAATAAAATCGTAAAATTACCCGAATAAAGTATTAGAATATTATCAGTTTGATAATAATCAATACATCATTAACCTGGCGTTAAAAGATTATTTTATTACTTGTAAAAACCAAAGTATAACTTTACAATTTGCTTTTTGAGTTCTCATAATTTTCCCATAACTCCATAGTTTCAGTCAGTGATCATTTTTCTTCTTTTTCTGTTCGACACGTTGCTGAAAAAATCTGTTTTTCATCAGTTGGATGATTTTTTGAGCCAAGATCCGCAAAGTGATGGAGACCAACCTCCCCCGAACCTCCAGACACAGGAGATAAACGGCGTTACTTCCTATTTAAAAGGCCGAAGGAATAACGGCGATGACGTCACTTCCTTCACATCACGAGGACTTTGATTTCTCACTGAATTTTATTTTTGTCTTTTAGCAGCTGCAGTAAAACCGAGTCGAGTTTTATGATAAAAAAAAAAAACAACACAAAAACCTGCGTGATTAAAGGTGGAACCTTTCATCACCTTACAGCTTCCTCACCTGTTCAGGTGTTTCATCGGTTCCGGTCTGCGTTGAAAACAACCGGAACACTAAACTAAAACGAGCTGTTTTTGTTTTAACGACGTTACTCCGTTCAGCAAATAAGTCACAAATATTTATATGATAATTTGGATAAAAATGAAAAGGCATAAATGTTCCTGTGTAACTTCTAAAATAAATATGGAAAAAACATAATTTAGTAAAAATATTTTTTTAGTTTTGCCTGTTGGTGAGACTGAAAATGATTAAACCTGCTGAGTTGTAAGAAATTTATTTAAAAAATAATAATAGAACTTTATTATAGTTGTATTTTTAGATGAAAATAATGTTAGGAGAATAAAGTCAAACTAATATAAGTATACAGTTACGTTTTGAAAATAATGACTGAATATTTTGAGAATTAACTTATGGAAATAGTTGAAATAATATGTGAATAAAGTCATTATAATATGAGCATAAAGTTATATTTCAAGAGTAAAATCATAAAATTACCAGAATTCAGAATATTACAATAATAAAGTTGCAGTAATGTGAATAAAGTTGTAATAGGAGTATAAAGTTATGTTTTAAGAATAAAGTCATAATATGAAAATAAACAGAATATTATGAGAATAGTCAAAATAATACAAAAATAAAGTAATGAGTATAAAGTTATATTACAGAATATTATGAAAATAATTGGTAATATTCTGACTTTATTCTTTATTTATTTTGGCCCTAACACTCTGTTGTACAAAACTGTAAGAAATTAAAGGGAAGAATCATTTTTACATGTGTTTAATTTGTATTTTTTACAGTTTGGGTCTTTTTCTGGGGATGAAGTTACAACATAAACGATAACAAACAGTGAGGGTAACAGAAGAAAGAACATCCAGTAAAAAAAGGACAAAGAGCAGAAATGTTGGTGATATTCTCCCCCTCTGCGGACCGACGGAGACACCTGCTCAGGTGAGGATGTCGTGAGCCTGCTGCTCCACCAGAACCGTCATGTTCTTAACGTCGCTGCACCACGAGTCCAAACGGTCCTTCATGCCTTTAATCTGAAGCAGAAACCGGCGGTTTACGGGTTATTTTATGTTTAGATCAGGAGGAAGTTTGAGGTTCTGAGATCGAGCTCCAACCTGCTGCAGGTCCAGAACTCTGGGCTGCACCCAGGTCATCTGGACCTTCTGGTCCACCTCGTCGATGTTCCCTTTGATCAGGCCCACAGACAGCGCCTTCATCACCAGCAGCTCCACCTGCAGGAGGAAGGCAAACGTCAGCAGCCCGGCAGGTCAGCGGCAGCTAAGCTGCAGGAAACAAGCTAACCTCGTTGACGGGGATCTTTGCGCTCTGAGCGATTTCTGTGAAGGTGAGCTGTCGGTGATTCGCAGGACGAGTGAATGTCATCTGGAAAAACACAAACATCCATTATGACGAAATATCCCAGCAGAACCGTTCACATGCGCACACCAGAACCTAAATGGGTACAGATGTTCCCGACTAGCCACTGAAATGTTCAAGACGACCGCCACGGTCCAGGAGTTCACTAATATTTATCACAGATGATTGCTTTTGGTTTAAATCGTACATAATTGGAGCCACAGCAATTATATTTACTGATACTATTTTCATGTTTCAAGATGGCCACCAGGCCTGTCTGGGAAAATTTATTTTTCTGCTAAAATCAGCAATTAGCCAAACATGTTTGGTGTTTAATTGTAGCCTACGTATTTTAAACTATAGAAATCCTAAATATTTTCTTGATCTTGAGTTTCTTTTTTCTGATGAACATTTTTCAAAATGGCTGCCGTGGTTGTAGTGATTGATCTATTAAGACTAATTACTGCCAGGGGTGGGCACAGTTAACCATAAGGTCAGGTTCACTAGCTGCTAGTTTACTAAACAAGAATCTTATCTCTGCTAAGCACATAAAAAATTAGCGAGAACTAATGCTAAACACAGAAAAATGAGCAGAAGCTAATGCTAAACCGCAAAATACAAAAAACAGTAAACATAATTAACCAAAGCTAAACCAAAAATAGCAAGGGCTAATATGAATGGCTAAGCACAAAAAATGATCAAAGCTAATGCTAAAATGCTACACAAAGAAAATGTGGAAGCTAACGCTAAATCACTTCACAAGAAAAATTTGCAGATGCTAAACATAAAATAATTAGCAAAAGCTAACGTCAACCGTTAAAAACAAAAAAATTGCGGAAGCTAATGCTAACCCATTTAAAAACAAAAACACATAAAAAATTTGCGGAAGCTAACGCTAACCCTTTAAGATGACTGCCTCTCAGCCCGTCACTCATCTCCACCTCTTTCCAGTTGACAACTGGTGTGAAACTCGCAGAAAGACAATTTCAGTCTTAAAAATCTGATGTTTCTACATGTTTAAAGTTGTATGAATAAAATGACCAAAGTCAAAAACAAATGATGTGACAGAGTTCACCCAGGTCATGAAACGGGGAAGTTTAAAAGGCTCAAAACCGGCAGCCATCACCTGCATATGACCTGAGGGGTTAGCGTGCTAATTTATATACTTTATAGACACACTTTAAAGATTTTTACAGTGATATGCTGAGCCAACAGCTCTGATCAAACAGGAAGTGAAAGAACAAACCCACCTCCATCACGCAGAGCAGCTGGATCTTCTGCATCAGTTTAGGCTCATGGGCTGCGAGGTCGGGCTGTGGGCAATAAGAGAAAAACATATTGATTCAAAATTGATCAGCAACCAGTAAAAACAGATCAATTTAATTGGCTGCTTTTCCGGTTTAAAAGACATAAATTACTCTTTATTCTTGGAAATGAAGAATTGAGTCACTAAAGGAGTTTTTGGCCTATATGTCCAGAATGTGCTTTGATTTACATTTTTAAATTAAGGGAAACATACTTTGATGCAAATGTGGAGGTTTTAATGTGGAATCAGTGCACGAGTTAACATAAAGTGGTAGTTTTTAAGTAAAGCGCGTTCGGCTGGCGCTTCACCTGCTGCCCCCATGCAGACTTGAAGCCCTGGAACTTCTCCACGTTCCCGGCGTTGAAGGCGTACAACGTGTCAATGAGCCACTGCTTGTCTGTGTTCCTCAGGGACTCCAGCACCGGATGCATCAGCTGCAGAGCAAACAGCAGGACAGTCAGCGTCCCGCCTGTGGAGCCGAACGATAACATCGGTTTTCAGACGAGACCCCACCAGCTCTCCGAAGTTGTAAACTCCCTCGCCCAGGAGTCCGGCCAGGCCCAGGGTGAACGCTCTCTCCTGCTTCTCTGTTTCTGTGGACGGGAAGCGAGTCAGGGACGGTTTTCTTAGCTTCAGCTGCTGTTGCCACGGTTACTGTTTCTCACCTGGAAGGTCTTTGATGTCCACGCAGCCCAGGTAGCGCAGCGCGTCCTTGTAGTAGGCGGCGTGGTTCCCGATGATGCGGTAATACTTGCTGGAGAGGTCGTAGAACCGTCCGTGGACCGACGTGACGCCGGGTAAGTTATTCAGCATTTCCTCCACCTCCTCGATGATTTTCTGGAGGCGGAGAACAAAGAGATGGAGGGATCAGCAAACACAGACCATCTTCATCATCCCTTTCATTCACTCCTCTATTGGTTTTTATTCTTTATTGGTCTTTGCTTTTATTCATTTCTTTCCTTTTATTTTTTTCCATTTTATATTTTCCTTTCACTTTTCTTTTTCCCATTAGGTTTTTACCTTTTACTTTTATCCTCTTATTCATTTTTTCCCTTCATTCTCTCTGATTTTTTTTCATTTTCTATCTGTCTTAGTTTTTTTCCTTTTATTTACCCTTTTATTTGTTTATGTTTTTTTTATTAATGTTTTTCCTTTTATTTCTTTCTGTTTTTATTATTTTCTCACTCACTTTTCTCTCGTTTTATTTTTTTCTTTTATTTTTTTTTTGCATTTTTTTATCCATTTATACACATTTTGTCTTTTGATATATTTTTAATGGTTTTTTCCTTTTTACATTTTTTTCTTAAAAAAAACAAAAAACAACGGTCTCATTTTATTCATTTTCAAATTTTTTCTTTTTCATCTTAATTTACTTCCCCCCCCATTTTTTCCTCTTCATTTAACTTTTTTTTTCTTTCCTTTTGTTTTAACTTTTTTTAAAGTTTTTCTCTTTTTATTTTACATTTTCTCATCTTTCATTCATTCTTTTTTCTCTTACTTTTCTTATTTTATAAATTCATTTTGCATTTCTCATGTTTTTTTATCCCCTCCTCCCGCTGTCTCTCTCTCTCTCGATTTTATTTTTTACTCTTTTCTTATTTTTCCCCTTCACTTGTCATGATTTCATTTGTTCAATTTTAGGATGACTGGTCTGTTGAACTGATGCTGATGCTAACATATCATGTTTTTCTAGTTTTAGTGAAGGTTTAGGTTTCTGTAATATTGTGACGTTTCTGACTGAACTGACCCATTTTGACCTGGCCTAGATCAACCAATCAGCTGAGTTTTCAGAATCGCGCCGCAGAGCGTTTTAAATCTGCGTCACCTTGGTGGCAGGAAGGTCGCTGATCTCCAGCTTCAGGCTACCGATGGACGTCTTGCAGAGAATCACGGCTTCTTCGCTGCTTTTCACCTGGATCGTACGAAAACACGGCCGGAGCGATCAATAACACTGATCGGTAAAATTAACAGGAAACTAATCTGAGCTTTAACTGACCTTCTCTTTGGTCTTCTCCAGAAAAGTGATGGCATCTTTAGGATCTGGAGACCAGAAGAAAACATCTCAATGAACACAAAAAGAAGTGAGAATAAAACATTTGAAGAAAATCCGTCCTCTGGTTCTCACCTGGCATCTGTCTGGCGACACAAAGGATGATTTCTACCAGAGACAGGGGGTTGATTCTGTGTTCGAAGTCACTGATGAAGTTTTCATACAGCTACAACAAAAACAATTTAGATTAAAACCTCACATTCTGGTTCCTGCAGGAGTTTGAGGAACAGACTCTGTGCCTCGGTGAGAGTCGGGATTTACCTGTATGAGGCCGTCTCCCGCTTTGAAGAAAGGATCTTTGACAAAGTCTGTCAGCTTCAAGGTCAACTGATGCCACAATCTGCAAAAAATAAAATCACCAATAAAACCCAGAGAAATGCACAAACCTGCTGCAGATCAGCAGCAGAGACTGTAAATATTTATTGCTTTTAAACACAAAAACTTTCTGCCCTCAAATCTCAACTTCTCTTTACAAGTTTGTAATTACAATCATATGAAATTGTTTACATTTACATTACATTAAGGGTTTGCATAGAAATGTGGTTATAATCATCTCTATACCAAGAATCATATACATATATATATATATATATATATATATAGGAGAAATAAAAATATCATTGGTATTTTAAAAAATTAACTATGCAAATAAAAACTTAAAGCATGAAATATTAAAAAAAAACAGAAAAAAAACTGACAGCAAAAAATATCTGTATGCTTAAAAATTATTTTTTTAAATTTTGCAAAAATGACAAGGAGGGTCTTAGAAATTTGATTGTAATCATTAGTACATAAAAAATCTATAATAAAAATATGGGAAAAATATTTTCTAAATCATTGGTATTTTTAAGAAAGTAAGGAAGAAAATTTTTAAAGCTAAAAAAATAATCAGTCTGCTTTAAACCAGAAGTAAACTCATTTTTTAATACTGCAACAATTTAAAGGAGTGTGCACAAATGCAGTGAATGTCCTTTCAAATGACTAAACTGCATAAAATGCTGCATCTAAGCACGTCTTTGCAATTTCTGATCAATAAATAGTGATTGCTATGACTCACAACACAGCATCACAATAATACATTTTGGATGATAAATTATTTAATAAATTAAAATGATAAAAAAAATAATCATGCTCTCCAGGAGCATTGACTTTTAATTTCTAAAGAATGTTTAAAAATCAGGCTGGAAGACATTTTAAATTAAATGACCTAAAACATAAAAATGAACTATGAAGTCAATAAACAAAACTGTCTGTCAGCAAGTAGTAAATATTTCACATATTGAACTTAAGCTTTTAGTATTGTTTTTAGTTAGCTATCGTTAGCTCAATGACTCAGCGTGCCGTTTAGAATCAATGGGGAAGCTAACTGTAGCTAAGCTAACAGCTAACTTTTTACCTTTTGTTGTAGAAATCCTCCAAAGCGTGCCACTCCGCCGCCATCTCTGGCGTGGAGCTGCTGCTCTGTTGTTGTTTGAGGTACCCGCTGACATCTTTCATGGTAGAAACAAAATAAAGATTTTTTTTTCCGGGCAGAAAGCTGGTGAGTGTTGTTAAACTATTCGCTAACGTTATGTAGCTTGCTGTGCTCACAGTCTGCGTCTGCGCAGCTGCAAGTCGCAAAGGTGTATGGGAAGTAAGATTTAGGGTCCTATCAGCCGTCCGTTCATCAAAAATAATTGTAAAACCTAGCTGATTCAATGTTATTACGATCTACAGAAACCTGATAAGTAACCACGTGTTTGATTTATGTGTGTTCAACCACGGATAAATCTAAACTTGACATAAGACACCACTGACCTATCCGAACAAACTGAATTGGGTCTTGCTGAAAATGCTAATTCCGAGTTACCATGAATGTAGCATTCAAAAAAAGGACTACAGCAATTATTTTAGCAGGAAATCTGACAACTTCCCTCACGTTGGCGTGATTTTAAGAGTTGTTAGGTGGTGTCTGTGTTCATATACGCACAGAACCGGATCCGAACCGATCCTGCGGGATGGCTGGCTTGTCTTTAACCATCAGACTGTGTTGTTTGGACCGCAAGTTGAGTTCAGTAGCAGCCAGGACGATCCGTGCAAAAGGTTAGTGGACTGACAGCTACACTTTTCCACCAGAACTGGTCATAATAATAATAATAATAATAATAATAATAATAATAATAATAATAATAATAATAATAATAATAATAATAATAATAAT
>CAEGAE010030078.1:0-42028 GCA_903067095.1 Girardinus metallicus | reverse complement strand
ACTCTCTCTCTTCTTTATATATATATATATATATATATATATATATATATATATATATGTATATATATATATATACTTGTTTATCTTGTTGGCTCTCACTTAAATTCACAACATATTGAATTATAGCATCTGGATATTATTTGATCTCAATCATTAAACAGGACATTTTTTGGTTTGCACTTTTGCTTTCTTGTTCTTTATGATGAATATATTTACCAATCATTGTCCATTATTAAAAAGCTTGCGGTTTGTTGAGGATGTTGTCATCTTGCTACCTACCTCTATCGCTCTGTGCTGAGGCAGTGCCCTCTCTATGTGGTCGTTGCCCTCGGCTCGAAGCTGTATCAGATATTTGCACCCCGGCTGAAAGAAAACAACACAAACATTTAGTCATGCGAGGTGTTACATAAAACAGCCTAAAAGCCTAGCTACAAATAAAATGCAACAATCAAGTGTTTCAATTCAACTCGGCCCTTCATGCATGCCTCAAATACCACCTACACGTTATATTTAGCGAGGTCAAGTCGCAGTGTTTTTGCATCTGGAGTACGAGATAATTCAAATCCTTCCTAAGGTTTAAAACCTTCTCTCACCAGCAGACCCCTGAGTCTGAATCGACCCTCCTCGTCTGTGACGGTGTCCTCGCTGTAGAGGCTGCATTCTCCCTGACCCACCGCCTCCACGGCCACATCTCGCTCCGCGTCGCCGCTCAGGGACTGCACCGCTCCGTAGCAGCTGGAAGCGAAAGCACGAGAACACACATGCAGAACAGACAATTGGACGAGTTTCTAAACAATTTTAAAAAAAGCAACAAGGTACAGAATTGCGCAAAAGTTTTCATACCCGTTGAACCTGTCCGCGTTACGGAGACCAATATACTTTGTTTGGTTTTATTGAGATTTTTATAATAAGCGAACACAAAAGTAGTCCATATTGTAAAGTGGAAGGGAAATGAAAAATAATTTCAACGTAAAATCTGAAAAGTGTGGAGCGCAAGATTAAATTACAGAGATGTGAACTCTAGAGTTATTTGGACTTGACTATATTTATAAGCATTACAAGTATAGAAATAAATACTTTTACATTTAAAAAACAATTATTTTAAATGTTTTCAATTTGTAACAAAATAAATTATGTTGTTCTATCTAATAAAATGTCAATATGAAAAAAAAACCCTGAATATTTTCTGCATTGCTCTGTATAAATCAGTGTGTGTGTGTACCTGTAAGCGGTCTTGATGCCCGTTATATCGATGCTCAGGTTTTGACCCTCCTCCACCGTGATCATCTGAGACGCCGGCTCAAAGCGGAACTCCTTCATCATCGGCTTGAAGTAGTACTGGCCTGGACTCTGGAGGGAAAAGCAAGGTTATTTCAAACTGGGGGGGGGGGGGGGGAAACTTTATATTGCTTTCTGAACTGTTTGCTCACCAGGTTATTGAAGGTGAGAAGACCGGTGTCCTGGGTCAAAAGGTTGGAACGGAAATGCCCTCCACTCAGAGACAGAAGCACTCCAGAGAGCGGCTGTCCATCCTCGGATATTATCTGCAGGAAAGATGGAATATCTTTAGAAAAAAATACTCAGATTCTTTCATGTTTTACACATAAAAATAAAATGTCCCCGAAACATAAAGACATTGTGGGTGCTGTGGGTGTAATCAAGCTGGCTGTTCAATTTTGTGTCACAGATGTTTTATTTAAAAAGAGGATGTACAAATGAAGGATAACCAAGGGCACCAAACTGTGTGTCAATGGTGTGGAACTGACAGCGGAGCCATTTATCACTTAGTCAGAAAGGGAGACTAATACCAATTTGTGCAGAACGGAACCTTTTAACAAAAGGCAGGATAAAGGCCAAGAGCACAGAGCGGGGAAAAAAAAAACCCGGTTTGAACCATCTGTGAGTAATCTTCTCTCTTAATTACACTTTCAGAAAGAAAAACATGAACAGAAGCTTTTGATTCTGACATTTCATATTCACTTAAAACCAGCAGGATCAGTCCAGGGTGGTAAAGATGAAAACAGGCTGAGTGGAGACAGTGTGAAAGGGGCTTGAGATCCTTTGGATGTAAAGTTGTTACAAAGTATGCAGAAAACGGTCGCGTGTACCTTGAAGGTGACTCCGGCCAGAGCAAACGCCTTAAAGTCTCCTGGGGTTCCCTCCACCGGACTCAGGACAAAGCCCTCCTTACTGGCCTTGATGTCGTACAGCCGGTCGCTGTGGAGCGGGCCCACGCTGACGGAAACAGGAAGGCTAAGTAACTCTGATGGAAACAGGAAGGCTAAGTGACGCTGACGGAAACAGGAAGGCTAAGCAACGCTGACGGAAACAGGAAGGCTAAGCGACACTGACGGAAACAGGAAGGCTAAGCGACACTGACGGAAACAGGAAGGCTAAGCGACGCTGACGGAAACAGGAAGGCTAAGCGACGCTGATGGTAACAGGAAGGCTAAGCGACGCTGACGGTAACAGGAAGGCTAAGCGACGCTGACGGAAACAGGAAGGCTAAGAGACGCTGACGGAAACAGGAAGGCTAAGCGACTCTGACGGAAACAGGAAGGCTAAGCGACGCTGACGGAAACAGGAAGGCTAAGCGACTCTGACGGAAACAGGAAGGCTAAGCGACGCTGACGGAAACAGGAAGGCTAAGCGACTCTGACGGAAACAGGAAGGCTAAGCGACGCTGACGGAAACAGGAAGGCTACGCGACTGACGGAAACAGGAAGGCTAAGCGACGCTGACGGAAACAGGAAGGCTAAGTGACGTTAACGGAAACAGGAAGGCTAAATGAAACTGACGGAAACAGGAAGGCTAAGTAACAAGTAAATATGCACTGAACTGAAATGCGGCTTGATGAATTTGACTGGCAGCCAATCAGAAGGATGAGCATGGCAAATAACAGCTCAATAAATATTCATATTTATTATATTTTTGAATAACGATTTAAAAAATTGAAAACTTTTAATGGAATAAAAAATTCTTATAAATATATGATTGAAAAATAAATTTGGTCCTATTGCTGTCTCCATCTTCACTCCAGCTTTCTGAGGCCGCCAGGACGCCCCCTGGTGGCCTCACTTTAAAAAGCAGTTTAAAAAGCCTTCGTTCAGTTCAGACTTTCCACACCAACATCTTTTCCCATCCATCATGTTTTACCACTTTCTTCTACTTCAAAAACAGCTAATGTGAATAAATGAGACAGAATTTCGGCTCAACGGTTCCACTAAATCCCTCAAACGTTACCACGGAGATTATATCCATGACTACATTATATTTGATGTTTAGCCTTTAACCGGATGTCTAGATTCGGAAGCGTAATGTCTTGCTTTATGCATGGCTGCAACACCGCACATATCCTCTGATGACAATAAACATCCAGAGGGCCCCATCAGAGCCGCACACAAGGCGTAACGCCAGCGAGAGTCCATCCGTTTTCAAGCGAAAGCCATAGGCAGCGTCGGCCCAAAAGTCCTGAACATCCTCACTGAAATTTTAATGCAGTCCATTTATCTGTCTGGATTTTCATACCTGTAGGCTCCCATCTCATTAGTGGCCACAGTAATGAGCGGCACAGAAGCGCCTCTCTCTGTGATGGATATTTCCACACCTTGGAGCTCCGGAGACACTCTGCCCTCTAAGAAGAGGCCAGCGCGCCCAACGATGTCCACCAGCCGACCGGGGCACGATTCTGACAAGAGAGATAAAGAGAGGGGCTCGCTCTTCTGATACAAGCAGAGATTTGGACAAACCTATTTATTCATAGTTAATGTGAATCCTAAATTTAGACCTGCTTGGTACATGTCTGACTTAATTTCAGTGTGTGAAAAATCTCCTACCCCCTGTTATAGTTGCTTCCACTTCAGGCGGGTAGAACAGCAGCTCCTTGGAGGAGGGAGTGACTGTGATCTTCTCTCCAGCCCTACAAGGAAATATTAGCTCAGCTTATCACTCACAGGTTTATTTATTTTAAGACAGATCTGGTAATTACTTGGATGCAAGGATTCCAATTTTGTGAAATTACAGGCGGCGCATGTTGTTGCATGTGTGCAACGTTGAGAAAATGAAGGCGTTAAATAATTTCTGCTTGTGTAGATCAAACTTTGGCAGAGAAAGTTTTTTCAAACACTTTCAAATGCATAACATTTCACACCGAGTGAAAACGAAGGGGAATCTGGCTTTAGGTCGTTGATATTACTAAAAACCAAATCTACACATAGAAACCTCACGAAAAGAACTACAACGTGCACACTTAGTGAGATTTGTTCAGATTTAGAGATCAAATCTTCAGTTTTTTTGTCAAGTTTTGATTTCATATTAATTCCACCTGCCGGAATCTGATTTCTCTTACAGAAGATATGGCTAAAATTATTTTATAATTCAATCACAACTGGAAACCTGCCCCAGGTCACATAAGAAAAAATAACCAAAAAAATCAATAAAAAGTGAATGTGATCACAGAGCTGCAAATGGCTCTTTGGATCTTCCACAGCCTGACTAAATAAATAAAGAACCAACAATTTTTAATGGCACAAGTACCAGTACTATTCATTATTTTTTTTCTCATCATTACGC
This sequence comes from Girardinus metallicus, assembly GCA_903067095.1. Taxonomy (NCBI): domain Eukaryota; kingdom Metazoa; phylum Chordata; class Actinopteri; order Cyprinodontiformes; family Poeciliidae; genus Girardinus; species Girardinus metallicus. The sequence continues at coordinate 37,456 of CAEGAE010030078.1, read as the reverse complement.
TGGAAATTAAGTATTTTTTTGGTTTACAAAAAACGCTTAGTTTTTTGTTACGTATCAAATCTCTTTTTGTTAATGTTTTTTTTTATTTTTTATTTTAAAAACAGAAATAAAACGATGGTTCTTTAAAAATGGCCGCAAATTTCTACAGTAGATATTCAAGTTGTCTTTTCACAAAATGCTACGCATCAGCTGCGAGTTTTATTTAGCTGGACTGAGAGGGGAAAAAACGAGTGTTAGGTTTGTATAGTTTGCAGACCCGTGATCTAGATCATCCCCTGATGGTATGCGTGAACGGACCTGGCCCAGTAGGAGAACTCGTAGTGAAACGGGCCCGCCAGCTCGTCGGCCTTCTCCAGGATGGGGGGACTGTCGTCTCTGGCTCCGCCCTGCTCCTCGGCCGCTCGCCGCTCTCGTTCCTGCCGCCGCAGCTGGATCTCCTGCAGCTGCTGCTCCTGCCGCTGCTCCTCCAGGCTGCGCAGAGGGCCAAGCACCAGCGCTGGCTCGCTCTCGATGGATGACCTGAGCGGAGGGGGGGGGGGAACAGAGCCGCTTAAGGGACGCTCAGACGGATAGAAACGTAGCAGCCCGAGGCTTGTTGAGTTACTTGATGGTGACTGTGACGTCCAGCATCTTGTCTGTGGTGATGAGCCCCGTCATGTGATGGCGCACGGCGGTGAGCGTCAGGATGCTGGGGGCCGAGCTGCAGAGAAGCAGGAACGCTTACAGTGACACTTTGTTCAAACTTAAATAAGTGGGACCGCCGCGTCTTTACTTACGTATCGTAGGTGTAGAAGTCCTGCTCGAACTGATGGCAGGAGCGGGGGGTGACTTTGTAAACACCTGGACAAACCATTTTTATGTGATTAATCACTTTGTTCCAGTTTTATATTTAGCTAAGTCTGACACAAACCTTTTGGGTCAAAATGCTGCACTGCGACTATGCACGAGGGAAAGGTTTGCTGGTCTGTGGAATTTTCCTCCATGTTCTAATTAACGCCATGCTAAGCGAAAGAGAGGTCAGGTGAAAGAAACTCACCAGGCTTGGAGAGGCAAAAGCGATTGACTCCTTTGGAGAGGTTGTAGACGCCGACGTTCTCGGGTTTGCTGCCATCTTGGAAGAACTCCTGTGGGGAAGCAAGCGGAAAGTTGTGGCGAAAACTCCGGGGAGAGCGGTCAGATTGGGGATGGAAAATATTGATTACTGAGTTAATCTAAGGTAAGAGATCATTTTCTGAAACACCTGAGTTTACTCTTGCTTCGAGAGGGCTGACCGCTCTTCACTTAACATGACCTGCTAAATTTTGAGCAATGTACTTTATAGACAAAATTAAACCTTAACTTTTTGTTGTCAGCTGTGTTAAATACTGACTGAATAAACATTTTTAAAAAGTGGCCTTCCTCACTTTATTAGACATATTTATAAAATACAACAAAACAGTTGTTTTGTTACACATTTTTCTGCCCAATAGAAAAATAAAAGTTGAAAAAAATTAAATATGTGAAACACTTAATTCCCCATGACCAGAGAGATGTCCATACAGACAGACCGTCTGTGGTTGCTCTTGAAGAAATTTTGAAAATTTGCTCCATGCAGTGATCCAAGTCAAAATCAACGTTATTTATTTTTCCATCATGTCACAATTTTACAATTTTGAGAAGTTGATGCTGCCTATTCTGGATGGAGGCCAAATTGCAACACCATACAAAGGTCTAAGCAGATGTTATTAGTTTAACCAAAGTTAGATTGGAGCTAACTTTAATCTAATAAACCATTAATCGGCAACTAATCGTAAATCAATTAATTGCTTGCATCCATAGCTCAGTTGGCTGCAGACTGACCAAAGTGATGGCGTGGGACAGGGAGCAGCGCAGGATGTAGCCGATCTGTCTGAACTCGACGCCCAAGACATCCGAGTCCAGAACCTCCACTTCCAGGGATTTATGCTTCCAGCACCATTCCTCATGAGAAATACCCACTGGGAGCAGAAACAGCGAGAGAAATAACTTAAATGAAGGTTGAGAAAAGTCCTCGGAAGTAACTCGTCTGTGGTCCCTGAAGGGATCTTTAAGAAAAGCTTAAGAACGTTAAGCACCACAGCAGTCAGGGCTGCCAACACTAAACTGAGAACAGACACCTCAGGGATGCTGTGTGTGCAGACAGCTTGCAGGCAAATAACAGAATGTACACTGTATGCTGAACAGGATTATAGATGTATGGAGCAGCAGGAGACCCAGAGGTGCCATCTGTGCGATAACATGTCTGGTATTTTAGCACAGTTATGATCTAAAGGTGTTAATTACAAATTGATTTCCCAATAATTAGCCGCGGAGTCAGAGAGCTCCACATAGGAGGGAGAATGACTTTTGCAGACACTCAGAGGAAACAAGCATCTATTTTGCCCCCCAACAGTAGAGGTTGATTTTCACAGAAGACAAATGCATGAAAATAACTCTTTGATCCACAGCTTGTTTTTGAAGTTTGCCCACTTATAAGAAAACGAACAGCCTCTAAGTATTATGGTAATTACATCTCATGAAGAATATCACCAAAAATCCCAATATGCAAGAGTGATTTGCATTTCTTTGACTGAAATAAGAACAGTGGTGTTAAAGGAAAAGAATTAGGCTTCTACAGCTTTTTTCTGCTTTTACTGTCTGTCAAACTCAAAAATGTCACATCAAATTCATTTGAATTTTATGACTTTCCAATGTAAACCGACTGACCCCATTATTATCCCGAGGTTTAAAGAGAACTTCAGCCACAGCCAGGAATGATTAACCTGTAAATCACGGATTAATTCATACAGAACCTATTTGGCAACAGGAAGTAGGATAAAAAAAAAATCCTGCCCTTTTGTCTGAAGATGCATGGATGGGTCTTTGAGCATGACAGTGATTCAAACCTGCTGCCAAAGAAATAAAAGAGTCAAAAAGAGAATAATTTTTGGAGTGGAGAAGCAACTCTTCACACCTTAGTCCTACAAAACACCTGAGTGGAGAATTAAAAGTTTGAGTTGCTTAGCAGCCAACAAACCTAGAGGTTTTAAAGTTACACAACAAAAAACTTACAAATTCAGCAGAGGATGAATTGATTTTTTTCCCCTCAGTGTAAATAATTAGTAATAAATTTAAACAACCTTTATATTTTCCAGGCAAAACATTGTCAAAGTTGAAGCTGAGGATGTCGGCACTGCCAGCCAAAGCCACCGTCTTCCTCTCTCCCTGCCGGCTCACCGGCTGCAGGGTTACAGACAGGTCGTCGCAGGAGGCTACAAGAAACCAGCGAACACAAGGATGGCTTAGATAGGAGCATCCACAAACCGGTGTGAACATTTATTCGTTTAAGGCCAATAGAGAAATCTGTATTAAAAATCAACCAAGAGCGCATTTACCGAGGCAGTAAACTTTTCCCAAGACAGAAGCCATGAACTGGGTGAAAAGCAGGTCTGTGAGCGGCCGGTCTATGAGCGAGACCTCCAGGGCTTGAGGCTGGAGGGCCAGGCCTGCTTTCACCTCCGCCTCGGGGAGCGATACCTGAACACAAGGAGGAAAAGTCAGGGGAGCGCAACCCTGGGAAGAACTGCGCAACATCTGTATAGAGCTTCCACAACGGAATGACACAAATGGTACAGTATTCCTTGGTTCCTAAGATTTTCACACACATAACTCTGATCAGTCCCATTGGGGACTGAAGTGGCAACATTTGTTACATTTTCAGCTGGTAAGGTTAATTTTTATACTGCGCTGTGTTAAACGATCCAAACCCTTAGGAAATCCTGCCTCCACCCTCACCCGTCGTAGCGCTGCGTCAGGAACTTATGCAGGAAATGACACAAAACCATCTGAAGAAGACGTGAGCCCAACTTTCTTCTTCATAAAATGTAAACAAAAATGGAGTAGAGTCAGATTTTAACCACTGTTGCATTTCTCTTTTGTCTTTGGTAAAAGACAAAAGCGCTGCATCACATATGTTAGCGCTGCATCACGTATGTTAGCGCTGCATCACATATGTTAGCGCTGCATCACGTATGCATTCAAACAGTGCCAGAGTTCACTTCAACCCAACCGAAGTTCTTAGGTGGACCAGAGTTCGCTTTTTGGGTCTACATCAGAGCTCGATTGCACATTCACACCTCCCCAAGCGAACCAGACTTTCCAGACAAAGGATCAAGAGTTTGATTAAAGCGGACTAAGCAGGGCTGGAGTGAATGCACCCTAAAAGAGAAATCACATTCTTCCCTTGTAAAAGTTTGTCTCTGTTCTAAAACCAGAAAAATACAAGTTGGGAAACCTTCTACGTGTCAAGCTTAATGTTTGTGAACCAATTTCCAGATTTATAATAACTAAAAAGGTTAAATTATTTCAATGATTAAATAGTCCATGCTCAGATGATTTCTGACACTTAGAAGAAACCTGAAAGCTACACGAGACTCACATGGACGCTGTAGTTCCCAGGTTTGGCCTGAAAGCAGAAGGCCCCCTGAGGGTCCGAATCGGTGGTCCTGCTGAGAGCCTTGTCCTGGCCCCGGTGGGTCAGAGTGACCTTGTAGTGCCCCTGCTGCTTCATGCCCTCGGGCAGGCGGCTGACGGAGATCTGGCCACAAACGCTGAACCTGCGTTCAACAAACATCAGGAAGCTACAAGGCTTCTCAGGGATATGAATCACTCCCTGTTGATATTCGTTTGATTTAGAAAACAGCAAACGTACCCTGCTGTGATGATGTCGGGAAGCTGGGGCGTGTTAGGGGCGATCTTCACTGTGACCGTCTCGAAGAGCATCAGCTCCTTGGTGACGCGAATGGTGTAGACGCCGGCCGTCATGTTCTCCAGCCGGAAAGAGCCGTCTTCCTTACTGACAACTGCGGGGACAACAGGAAGGACGGTGCAGCGTCAGAACGTGTTTGAAATGTGAAATACCAGACGCTACCATGGAGGTTAATTCTGCAAAGGAAACGACAAGTCTTCAAAAGCACAAGTAAAGAATATCCAGATATTTTCTTTTAGTTAGTGTGCTGAGACGGCTTCTGATATGGGCAGTATGGTCACCACCCAGGGCGGCATGCCTTCAGGGCGGCACAAAAGAAGACTCATTTAATTTGCAGCAGTCATTGGTCAAATGTTAATAGCACAAGATTAACTGGAACAGCACAGGAATATTTTACCAGAAAAATGATCATTGCGTTCTATCAAAACAAAGTAAAAATGTTCGTGTTAACGGTGACGCGCTGCCTGGACATTGTAGAAGCTTTCTTGACAGACAGAGTCAAGCATCAGACGTGGTTTTGTAAATGCTTGATCTTCAGTGATTTAGGTCAGAAGAAGGTACAAAAAAAAAAAGACACCTAGATTTTCTTACTTTGCCACTGCAGGGATTTATAAACTGGTCGGTCTTGTTTTGTGATGCACTATATTGTAAAAAGCATTGATTCACATGCCTTTACAAAACACACGATGAATCACATCCCAGTTTTATTCTAGAGGGTTTACTCAGTCAAGTTCTTCTTCATCAAACTTCCTCCTCCATGTCTGTGTGGACGCTGGGTCACAGTCATGCTGGAACAGGAAGGACCCATCTCCAAAATATTCCCACACTGCTGGAAAGCATTAATAGTTCCTTTCACTGCAAATAAGGGGCCGAGCCCAACTCCTGAAAAACGCTTCTACATCATAATCCTCCTTCCACCAAACTTTACACTTGACAGCACAGCCAAACTTCTGGAACCTGCCAAACTCATCCACAAGAATTGTTATATTGTTTATTTTTATAACACAACACAGTGATGCTACAGCTTACCCTTAATCTGATTGTTGAGCGAGACGGTGGCATCTGCTACGCCCTCTCCGTCGGCGCTGTTCAGCACTCGGCCCGTCACAGAAAAGCCCATCACACGGAATATGGGCTGAAGAGAGAGCGACAATAACAGAATGACAATATTCATAAATGTCAGTGATGAATAAGATCTAAACATTACCATACACAAAAGGAGAGAGGGATTTCAGCTCATTTTGGTTTAATAACAGGAGATAACTCCACGTTTTTTTTTTTTTTTTTTTTTTTTTTTTTGCACTTAATACTGAATGCACAAATTAAGGAGCAGGAATTACTCCTTTCTCTGCTTAACGCTAAATAAATCAATCACAAAGCAAAACAAAACCAAGAAGGAGAACCTGAATTTGAACTTTTTACCTCGAGTTTCAAGCTGTTGTGTTCCACCTTGAAATTCATCCTGGAGGGAGCAACATCGAAAGTGATCCTTTCTCCTCTGTAGAAAGGCACCTGCAGAGGAAGGAGGAGGACAAATGAAAGAGAAGTCATTTTTCTGCTTTGAAACAACAATCTGATCAAAAGAAACCCTCGAAGGTGCATTTAAATAGTTTTTCCTTTCACAATATCAACAGGTTTTTTTTTGTTGTTGTTCTTTGGTAATATCTATATGTATATATATTTTATGTTCTCATGAGATTTATAGTTCTTGCCGTAGAATCGAGCTGCTACATCAGTAAGATTTGGTTGGGTGGTTATGCAAGAAAGGGGAAGTCATTATTATAAAAAAAAAAATAGAGAATGTAGGATGTGGCGGCATCTAGTGGTCTAAACTGAAAACTGCAACCATCTGAAAATCCATGGCTTGCCTCTTAATCATACAGGAAAAAATTACACTGCAAAGAATTTGTATTTCTGCAGAAAATTTTAATCAGTCGCTTTAATGCAAGTGATTAAACACTCCATTCTGTTCACCTGGTTTGAACCCAATGGGAAACAGCCTTGATGTCAAACTTGAAAATACAAACTGCCTAGGCTAAAAGGGAATAAAAATTTTGAATTGGACAAAAACTGTTCAAGATCTGCAGAAAAAGTCTGTCAGTAAATCAAAGATTCCTTGAGCAGATTCATTTGATTCATTCTAACAAAATTTCTACCTCAAAAATTTATTAAAAAATGTAATTAGAAGGTAAGTTTTAGATGCATATATTTCCTAGCCTGGCCTACGTACTTCTCCTCGATTCTCATCTCCTTTTTAAGCTCCGCCTGGACTTTCTCTCACTGAGCTGGATTTCGCCTTTCTTATTGGGCCATATTTTCTTCATATTTGATTCATAGCAAAAGCATTCAGCTGGCAAAACAAAAGGGTCTTTAGTAGAAAAGAACAAAAAAAAGTGCATTAGTTGCAGAAGTTGTTGCTAACTTAGTTTGTTCTGCAAAATAGGCCTGGCATATTTTTTTTAATTCAAGGGCATGTACTGGTTAGAACTTTATAACTGGGTGCTCCGACACCATCCGAATGCACCACTTTAAGCAAAATACACAAGTAGTACTGATTTCTTTATACTGTTGTATACACTGTTCCATTTAATTGACCCATGTAGTAAATTAATGACTGTTAGCTATAGTTTTACACCTCACATTAACATCGAACTGCCCCTGGTTTTAGCAAACAGAAAAGCAGAAGAACATACCACGGTGTACTCGCCGCTGGCCAGCGAAGGAAAAGTAAAGGTGCCGTCGTTCTTCGACTGAGTGCTGCACAGGTAGACGAGGGAGCTGTCCTCATTATCCGCTCCGTCCACTGGGGACATGTTGCAGCCACTGATGTCCTGGAAGTTAAAGAACATTAGCATTTCAACCCACCAAGGACCACATTACGATTGACATCATTTCAAAGGTTAGAATTGAGCATAAACACAAAGGTTTACTGTACATTTTTTTGACAGATTTAAATTGCTTAGGCTTTGAATATGGAACCTTGAAAACCACAGACAGCAGAGGGAAAGATCAATAGAAAGATGGACAGATGAACAAAGAGAAAGGTGGATGAAAAGACAAGTAGATGGAGGGAAAATGGATGTATAATGGAAGGTGGGATTGCTAAATCAACTTCTAGATGGCTGGAAGGACAGACATGGATGCATCGACAGACTGGAAAGTCAATGACTGGATGAATGAATGAATGCAGTTTTTAGACAGAAGGACGAGATATACAATCAGGAAAAATTGATTTTTCAAGGTTCTCATTTTTCTATACTACTTCCATCAAATTTAATCCTTTTCCAGGCTCCAAATAAAATGCTAAGAATAGATTTAAGTTGAAGCAAAAAAAAAAACAAAAAAAAACTGATCAGATTTAAGTTGAAGCAAAAAAAAAAACAAAAACGATCCCTTCTATCTTATCTTGAAAGGCAAACCCTGCTTCACTCCTCTGTTTGTTGAAAACATGCAGACTAATGTTGGTTTACCTCTTTCCTGACCGTGGCCGAGTACAGCAGGAAGGTGACCTCCTTCATGGGCTCTCCATCACTGCGGACCTCCCCAGAGACGTCGTAGCCTCCAACCACCAGATGCTCGGCGGCCAGAGCGTTGGCATTGGAGACGTGCACAGTGGTCTTACTCTGCATGGAGACAGCAAAGGTTGCTGCGTTAGGCTGCATGTAGGGGTGGAACAATTCCCCTTGTTAGAGACTGTGTGATTAGTCCTGGAAAAAAACAAAAAAACAAAACTTGCTGACCTGACATGGACCCTGATCAGCTCAGCAAGTAAGTGAATACTGATTTTTTTTTTTTTTTTTTTTATCCTCAAGAGGTGCAGAGTTAAACACAATTTTAAAATCTCAAGATATTTAAAGTAATATTTAGACATCTGGACATTTGAAGAAGAAAATATTTACCCAGTTGAGTTACTATTTGAATGTCAACCCAATGTTGAACTTGCTTCTGATCTAATTACCCCTTTTTTTTGGCAGCATGCAAATATTGCCAGATTCTGTGTATTGTTTCTTTCATGAACAGATCAAATTTCGGCACAACCTGAAGTAAAAAAAAACAAGCATGTAAAACCATTCTATTTTTATTCTGAAATGATCATTGTATTTTATTTTTGTAAGATTTTCAGTGGGTCATGTCATATGAGGTAAGCTAACATATTGTTAGGAGAGGCAGGAAAATAGTGGAAATAAAAAAACAAAACAGCAAAAATAAAAAACAACTACCTCGGCATAGATTTTGATGTCTTGTCTCATGTTCAGTGTAAAGACAAAAGTGAAAACTTTTCTTCCTACATTCGCCCTGATATTTGATTTACTGTGATGATCCTGCGGTGGGAAACCGAAACACGTCTCAAAACTGAAATATATAATACGGATTCTCATTTAAAAGTCAATAAGCCTGCCAAGACGATGAGCAAAGTTTCAACACCAAACTGCATACAGTGCAGTTTGAAATGTATTTCCCCCCCTTGATTTTCAGCGCTTTACTTTTAGCGCCCAGGTCTGTCTTGGTGATGAACGGTGATTTAAAATATAATTTAGGAAAAGTGCAAAAAGTTTGCAATTTCTACTCCTTCCAGAAAGATAAAGTCAGAAGAAAATTGTTGTTGTGGTTACTCTTGACGTTGACACGAAAATGCTCTCGAAACTCGTAAACCTCTCACTATTTTTTGAACACAAAGAAAAAAGCAGCCGTTAGTCAAAGCTGTAACCTTCTGCGTGATTAAATGACAGAACCAACAAACAGAAAGCCACGCTTTCTACTATGGCAGTGTAAAATCCTGCATGAAATACACCAACCTTCTCCAGAGACCAGGAGGGATGGAAGGCTGTGATATCATAACTTCCAGGCAGCACTTTGAAGAAGGTGTACCTGTGTGAACAGAAAAAAAAAAATTATGAAGTTTTTGCCAGCAGTTAATTTCACCAGTGTGATTTCTGCTGAGCCATTTGTGCAAATCCTTATTAAACAAAGAGAGCTACGGTGCACCTACTTCCCTCCAGGCTGTGAGAAAACACTCTTGACTTTCTCTTCTGATCCCGCCTGGCTCAGTTTGACTTCGACTCCAGCGGGGCCCAGGAGGTGGCTCTTACTCAGAACCTAGGCAGTCGGAATACACAGGGGAAACAAAATATTCAAAACAAAACCAACAGCAGGACGGAAACTGCACCAGCCGTCTGTGGAGAAACAGCTTCATTTAGACTAAGAAAACAGCCCGGATACATGTAATTATTACTGTTCACATTCCCTAAATGTAGCGGCTTGAATCAGTTCAGACTATTTACACACATTTTACTCTCTGACTGACTATGACTTTTAATGAAGGCGCTCATCGTGGCTTCAAATTATTTTCATTCAACAGATGATAAACTTTAGGTTGCTGAAATCACGCAGTTTTTCCAAGCTTAAACCTGTGATGGAAAAGACGTACATCTGGATATGTGTAATTATGTTAAATGGTGCTCTTTAAATTCTCATTCAGAATTTCTTTTTTAACTGTGAATGGATTCTTGGCTTTTTCTGCTCAGAATCGAACGTCTTTGTCCTTGATTTTTGCTTCCAGATAGAAAAATGTTGTCACATTTTGTTTGTAAGCTGTCTTGGTCATAACAAATCCCTGAGAAACTTGCAGAACTACATAGAAGTCCAGATAGATTTTTCAAAACTTATCAAAACATTTCTCTTTCTGTTGCACAGCCAAACATGCTGTTCAATGCGCTTTGGCTATGTAAAAATCAAAGAGTTTATGAAAAAGGGGCACATGCTTTTATGCATATTGAGTTTGTGAGTTGTTATCTCACAAACTCAAAAAAACAAACAACCAGAAAAAAAAAAGAAATCGAATGAGCCAGCATAGGAATTGGAAGCTAAAAACCCCTTTAAAAAAAAAAACAACTGCCTGCTACTATGAAACAACTGTGAAAGTTGCACCCATAAACTAATTGTGAACACGTATGTAGCATAGAGTAGAGCAGTGCTTCCCCTCCCACACCTGTTGCTGTGCACTAGTGCTCAGCTGGCTGAAAGAAAGCGACAAAAGTTTCCCTCTGCATACTAGAAAGAGAAACTGGGCCATTTGGAAATATTTCTGGTCCCAGGGAACAGAAACAGTCATGGCATGAAAAGGTTTTTATTATCATTTTCTTAATGAGGATTAATAAAAGGAAGCAAAAACCATTGTGGAACTACGGTAGAAAGAAGTAGCAGAAAGGCAAAAAAATAAAAAATAAAAAACGAGGAAAAATTCTGCAATACGATCTTACACTACTACAAAATGTAGCAGCTAGTTACTCTATATTTTTGCTTAATTGACTTTGTTATCTGTCTTTACATGAAGAGGAGCAGAAAATTACAACTGTTGTTGACAGATTGTGTAACTCTAAGCACCACATAGTCACCTGTTTAGTAAAATTATTCATACAGTGGCTTTCTATTTTTTTTCTTTCAGTTATCATGCAGTGTAATTTCTTTCAATGCAATGTTTTTAAAACCACAGAAAGCCTTACCGTTCCTGAGACCGAGAAGCCTGTAAAAACAAAATTAATGTCTTCTTCTTTGGTGCAGATGTCACTGACTCCATCCACATGCAGGTCCACGCTGGTTGGCTCTGTTGGCAGTAAACAATAATCACACACACACAGCCTGCAGACAACCTGTGGTTAAGAGTTAAAAAGACTTCTTACCGAAGCTCCAGCCAAGAGGAGGCTCGATCTTCAAAACAAAGTCTCCCTACATTTCAGAGAGATGAGTGTGAGCTTCGTAATATCTGTCTCAGAAATGTTCAATCAGCAGCTTCGTTACCTTGTCATAGAGGGGGATCATGAAGTACCCATTGATCGGAGCGCAGTCAGTCTGATACTTTAAGGAGCCTTGTTTAGTGTACAGTTTAATCTGGGAACCAAACAGGACACGGAAACAGCATTTGATATGTGCACGGCTTTATTTTAGGGTTTTAATTGCATTTAGTTAGGTGCTTTTAAGCCGAAGGTTGATTTCACAAGCTTAAATACCCCTGTGCCTAAATCCTGTGGAGGCTTGAATGAGGCAGGATTAGGAGGAGCATTTAAGGTCTTCCTCATCAACTCTGACAGATATTAGGATTAGGAGAGACTGCCACGTGGAGAATATGCACAAGATTATAGTACTAATTTCAAATGATGCATTTATGACAAAACCTAAGCATAGACAACAGATAAACCACGGGTTTAATGTAGCTAATTTACCATCAAACTACGTTGATTGTATAATTATATATGCAGACTTTTTTTTTTTTTTTTTTTTTTTTTTTTTACCAGAACAGAGTATTGTTTACGTATTTTATCCTGCCATTCATCCATATAGCTCCGCCTAACCTTTGGTTTGCTACGACAAACCAGCTAACAGCTAGCGGCTAGCTTATCTCACCTCGATCAGGGAGTAGTTGATTTCAACGTCGGATTTTACAAATCCACCACAAGCCACCACAATGTCGTCTGAGGAGCCGGCCAGAACCTGAGTGTAGATGATACAGAACAAGAACCAAAAAGATCCTACATCTGCTTGGATCGTAATTCTCAACATCTTTGACAGACCGATCAGAGCCACCCAGCACGCTGCCTCCGGTTCCGTACCAGCTGAGCTGCCGCTGTCAGTCAGTGCTCTGAAACGTCCTCAGCAGCGCCCTCTGGCGGGTCGGAGGATATGTAATAGCTCAGAAAATCATTTTTTAAAAACGCATTCATGAAATTGTTTCATAGAAAGACCTAACCCTTCACCTTCTTCATTAATAAGATGGATGCAGCTAAATACATATTAGCATATGGAGAAAACATTTTTATGGGACAAAAGAGAACTGACTGAAGGTTTTCTTTTCAATAGGAGTAGTTTATCAAACCCTGTGCAGAAATACGTTATGGTTCATATCAAAGCATATATGTGTTAGAATGGCCTAGTCAAAGTTCAGACCTAAATCTAAACGAGAATATGAAGCAATACTGGTGAATCACAAAAGACACAATAAAAAGACACTAAAATATGTGGTTTTAAGAGGATAAAGTCTGGCAAGTGGTATGAATACTTTTGTAAGGCAATATAGAGTCAACATCTTTGTGTGCATGTTCTCTTTTCTATTCCAAAAGTTATAAACTTTGTTTTTCCTCTCTTTATGCACAAACTACTATAGGTTTTTGTCTATGCAGTAAGAAGCCATCCTGTTCCAATTCTACAATAACCCAGGAGTCATTTTACAGTTACAAAGAAATGCTCAAAAAACAATGCATTCATTCAGACAATGCAAATTTATTAGTTTACTGCACAGCTGTTCCTATAATGTTGTGTATAAAACCAAATAAAGAAATGTACACATCGTTAAATACAGATCGCTTTGGTAAAAAGGCAGCTAAAAAACTCTCAAAGTACATGAAATGTAAAGATGCTGTTTATAAAGAAGTGAAGTATATTAAAGTGAAACCAAGTCCTTCTTAGAAGGAAAAGATAAAGTAAAAACACAACAGCAAACCTAAAACCATTTTCTTGACTACATATAAAAATAAGTCATAAGAAAAACACTGAAAACTGACAGGATGTTAGCATATTCACAGAAACACGCAGGTGTTTGTGTTAATGTAGAAAAACAAAACAAAAAACAAAAGAAATTAATGTAAGAAAAGTAAAAACAATGTAGAGAAATCGTTTTTTTTTTGTTTTTTTTTGTTGGTTCAACTCCCATATGTTTGTCTACTTGTGGAATATCTTCTCCGTGCCTCACACATGTGTGGAAGAGTTTGGTGGAGAATGTGCCAGGACCACCGCCTCGCTGAAATTGCTGGAGAAGCTGGTGTGGTAGCTGGGGCTCCGACTGCTGGGACTGTGAAGCCGAGGTGTGGATTTGACCACTGGGACACTCTGGGCCTGACACAGCTTCTGGATCAGGAAGCGTTTGTCCTGGCCCTCCTGTGAAACAAAAACCCGGAAAGATTTCAGTGCACGGGTTTTTCACCGGCAAACCTTCACTTTGCACACTATCCAGTCTGCACACCATAACGAGCTTCTCCCTTAGTTGATTGATGACTCTCTTGTGAGCTCCAGCAAGGGCAATCACATAAAACATGGCCAAACTGTAATAAGAATAATAATAAAAAAAAATTTAAGTTCAGCCAGAAAGACAAGAAGTATATCTATTAAAGTGTAAAACGCCACACCGACAACTCACCACGTAACAACAAAGAAAGAGACGGCAAAGGTCTCTGACGCGAGCAAGTTAATGAAGTTTTTGGCGTTTTGTGGCAGGGCTTCTACCGCGGCTGGAAGCGCCTCCCAGGACGTGTTGTAGTTAAAAAACGGTCCGCATGCCTTCGAAGACTTTAATCTGCAAACAGAGAGAGAAAAGCGAAAACTTAAAAGCGAAACAGAACCAGAATTATGGTCGGTAAACTGTAGTGTAAAATTAAAAAGTGCATATGCACATAGAATGTAGCTGTATCAATTTTGCACTTGATACAAATAAAATAAAAATCCCCAATAAAGAGTATTACAAAACATATAAATATTTCAATGAATTAAAATAAGGAAACCTCACGTATGACAAACTTATTACATTTAAAAGGCTTATTTCTGTAAATAAAAAAATCAAAAATCTAAGTCTAAAGAACATAAACCACAACTTTTAGTGTCTGTTATAGAAGTGCAATGCAATTAGTCCACGACAAAAAAAAAACAAACAAACAGAAAAAAACAACTAAAGCATGCATTTGTTAATGTATATTAACATTAGTTGGTTAAGTTTTAAAGAGTTGGGGCTCTAGAGCTGCAGGTTGCAGGCCCCTGTGCTAATGGCTGCAGTTTTGCTATGACCTTTAGAGGCTCAATCTCCTTGTGGAGGACAACTGTCCATTCAGCAGTTGTCCTCATGATTCTGTCCATTCAGCAGTTGTCCTCATGATTGAGAAGGCCATGATACGGCCATAGCATAAGATTACCGTATTTACCATCCTGTTTTAATCTCATCTGATGTGTAAATCCTCTGAAAAACTGAACTTTCATTAGCTGTAGACCACATTAAATAAAATTACCACAAATAAAGGCATTAAATATAGCTCCCTGTGTGTAATGATTTAAACTCATATGAGTTTTTGATGTTTTGAGTTGAATTAGTGAAATAAAGGAACATTTCAGTGAAATCCTGACTCTTTAAGATGCAACTGTTCTTCCATCTTAATAAAGGCAAGTCTAGGAAATCTGAGATGTGATTAATAATGTAGCAGAAAGTCTCAAGCAGGCATGCAATTTTGCACAATACTTACTGAGCAAGGCTAATAGAAATGGGGAAGCAGGCGAGAATCAGGCCGATCAGCAACACACCAAGGAAGAAGAAATTAGAGCTGGACGCTCGAAACGGCCGGGTGGCAGGACGGCAGTTTTTGATCAACGACAACTATGAGAGATTAAGGCAATATAAACATATAACTATACTGTATATACATGTATATATAAAGATTAAAATATTTTTAAACTATTCAAACCATTTTGTAGTTTTCACACTTCCATTTTACATTTATAAAATCAAACAAAAAATAAACGCACTAACCTTTTTGACGTAGAAGATACAGAAGTATTTGATGGTGCAGATGGCCGGAAGCATGGGACAGTAGAAAGTGCCGATCCAGCAGATGGTCTGACCGTAGACAATTTCCAGCACATTTTGAGGAATACTAAACTCCTGCAGGCCCCACATCTTAGCCAAGGGACAGTCACAGAAATTTACAAGCATCCTGAGCAGGAAGAGAAAAGTGACCGTTATAAAACTCAGAGAAGCTGGAGGAAACTGGAAAACCCCCCAAAACAAATAAAACCTAACTGTGCTCAACCAGAAATATGTTCAGTTGGTATCAGTTCAAACAATAAACACATTTTGAAACATTAAACGCCTGTGGCTACAGGGCTGGTTAGTTTGGTGTGTTGGGCTGTTGCTCTTATTTCTCAAACAAGCTTGGGTTGGCCACTTATTGGAAGGTCATGGTTTCCTAAAGTTAGGACAAAAAACTTTCCATCATATTGTTCCTATGTTTAAAGTCCATTTGATAAGGCGAGAAAAACTGCTTGAGTGAGCATTGTATGGTTGAACGGACCGTAGTTGTATAATTAAAAATTCTGAACGATCCATTAGCTGCAACACCACAACAGAATCAAAGCAGCTGTGACTCAGTAATAACACAATTCTCAATTAATTTCGAGCCACACAACCCTGACATTTCAATCACCTTGGAATGCAGGAAGCCTGATTTGTGTGTTTTTCCTGATTAGTTTGCGTAATAAATATCTGACCAGCAGGGGGCACACAGCGTGTTGAAATCACAAGTCATGGTATTACTGTTCAATGCAGGTCAGTTTTAGCCCCAGTACATTTTCCAAGAACGCTTCAGTCTGTGGTGAGCTGGTGGTCTCCTCATCCTCTGACCCTGCAACTCTTCCTCAACAAGTCGTCCATAATCTGCTATGAATAACAGAAAGCTGATCTAAGACGGTTCAAACTGAACACCGCGGTGTCGTGGCTGTTGTGTTCTCTGAGCCGTTCATAAACTCGTTTTACAAGAAATGCGTTCCCGTGCCAGAGGCCGAGTCGCCTCGTCATAAAATAACCGTCGTTTCTCACATGTACTTACTTTCGGGGAAACTCCACAAAGATGGTGACTGAAAGTATAATGATGAAGTCAAATATGGTGAGCTTGTACATCTCCTGGCCCACACGGGTCTCCCAGCACTGCAGATAAAAAAAAAAACACAAAACAAATCAAAAACAAACCCACGGAGATGGTTAAAGAGAGAACAACAAAACAAATCTAACCAAACACACATTCTGCTGTTCACAGTGAACTTTAGCAGAGGTCTGAACCAGAAGGTCTGGAAGAATATGATACAAGAAGAGATTGTTTTTAGTATTATTATGAAACTACATTCTGAGCCCAGACAGGCTAAAGCTGCAACAACAGAAAACCTGCTCCCACGTATAAATGTAGGTTATTTTTACCTGTAGAGTTTAGGTTTAGGTCAAGGCACCAAATATTTATCCACCTGCATCAATTGAAAGAAATTTCTGATTGTCTGATTGGCTGGTGGTAAAAATGGCACCGGCAGCCAGATACTTCAGAGGTTTAGGAAATTGGATACCGAAACAAAACCTGGAAAATTCAAGGTGGGGTTGATTCAGCATTGTTAAATTAAAAGAAGAAAACAATGCTGCTTTTTACAAGAAAGTTCCTTCTCAGCTAGATTGGACCAAGAGCTTCTATAAATGAGGTTGCTTTAGACTTTGACTGGGTCAATCTAACACATGAATCTAACACAATCTAACACGAACTCCATCCTGGAAGAATGATAAATGCATACTATGCATTTAGTTCCATCCCTACTTACAGAGCCTGTTTGTACCTGATATTATTTATACATTTCTGTAAAAGAGGCCGAAAATAAATCCAAACAAATAAAAAAAGTGATGAAAACAATGCAGCATTTTACTTCCACTTACATTAATGTATCCACACTACTTTGTGTTGGTGTGTCATATTAAATCACAACAAAATGCATTAAGGTTTGTGGTTGAAATGTGACAAAAATGTGGAGCTATTTTGCTGTTGAACTAATTATGAAATCAGAGGAAAAACAACTTACTTGGCAAAGTTTTTGGTTGCTACAGGGATCACATTCATTGATCTGAGACCACAGAGAGAAGAGCAACACGGCAATACTGGTCAACCGCATGAAGACACACCTGTGGAGAGAAGGTGAGGTTCAGACAACGGTAGCAGTTTCTCTCAAACTAACTTAGCAGGATGAGCACATGGGGGCAACACATGGAGGTCCACTGCACCTCATGAGAGTGAAGCGGATTTCGAAGGCGGGCGAGTAATCTTCATAGTTGATGATGACAGAGAAGAGGAGTGGAGTGATGAAGTTGGCCAAGGTGATGACTATGGAGGGCAGATACTCATGGATGAGATCCACAAAGAAATTCACCTGCAGGAAGGAAATAGTTGCATTCCAAGTGATTTGCGCTGATCACTGTACTACACAGGATGGATTTTTCAAAATGCTTATAGATCGAAATTAGTGGAAGTTGGTGTTTTAGAAAAAGAAAATCTAATTTCATCTCCGTGGTGACAAAAACCACTAACTGTGGCCACAATAACTTATAATAAGTTCAATTAAACGACTCCACTTAAATTACAAACACTTCACCCGCTGGGGTCTGACAGCACAGCCTCACAAACTCCTCCTGGTCACATCTGCAGAGAAATCTGCACTAGTTCATCGGTCAGTTGGATCCGTCTGATCCAAAACGATCAATTGAACCCCGCAAGCTTTTTACCCTGTGCGTTGCGCTTTTACGAGGATCTTTTTGCGTGGTTTCGCTTCCCTGAAACGGACAGATGTTACGTCTGCTGCGCTCCTAAGCGTCGCTGTCCTTCTGGGTGCAGAAGGATAATGTTTTCCAACTCCATTTGTCAAAACCGCAGGGCGAGTTAAGTTTAATGCTTCGCAGCGGCGGAGCCACGTCCGCATTAGTTGTGCAGCGCACGGCGCATGTTACGGTCTAATTAACTTCTCCACCTTTACTTATTTCCTCAAGATAAACTGCCGGCTCCTCTGTTTAGACTATAAATGGACTAACACAAAGTTGCATTCTCTTTAGTTTTCTCTGGTCTGTAATGGAGACTTGAATTAAAGGTCCCATTTCAACCAAAGGTTTGGAATGCGCTTCCGAACCAGATGCGCTCCAAAGAGTCCGGTCCATAACTCTTGAATACGCTGTCAGACCTCTGGTCAGAACCATCAAGATAATAAACAGTGACGATGCTCCGGAGGAATGGGAAAGAGAAAAACACAATGGGAAGAATTGTATTAAGAAAACTAACATTAAAAGATAGACGCCATGCTTGAAACAAAACTCATGTTGGGAATATGTTGTTACCTTTTTGTTTCTGTTTTCTGCTTTCTGGGAGAAGGTGGTGGCAGCATAGATGCAGAAGAAGCAAGCGGCCAGCACTGCTATGACAAACATGTTGAGGATGACACGGAGGAGATAAATCCGACATTTGTCCTGTCTGGTGCGATCCGCCATCTTCTGTTTGATCCGCTCGTCCTCCAAATCAGTCTGGAGATACAGAAAACGTAATCCGCTGTCATAGCAGTAAATATAAAAACCACAGAGACATGACCCAAAACAAGAAAGCAGAGATAATTTCAGGCCAATAATTAGGAGGAACCACACTGTTTACTTGTGCTTCTTAAAGCTGTGTTTTCAATGGTGTTTTAAACCAAATGAAAACAGGAAATATCTGTTTTTACAGCCAAAGAAAAATGTTTTTACAACAAGGGAAAAAAAAACTTGAATGTGTTTTTGATAAATCTGTACAGATCCAACTTTCATAAAGTTAATGGCATCCATTAACTTAGATGCTTTTCGTACTCGCCAATCAATAACAAATGAGTTCAGTGAAGAGTCAAGGCAATAGCTTATGCGAATATCCACAGAAATACAATACATTAAATGTTTGCAAGGCAGAAGTTTACATACAATCATCACTGTCAAAAATGTCATGGGTTTAGGCTTTAACTTATGAATTCTAGCCATTTTTTTATTTTCTAAAACAAGTGTTGGTGGCATAGTTTTAATTTTTGTTTTTTTCTCCAGAGTCAAAGTAGGGCAAATATGTACTGTACATACACCTCAAGTGATATTTGTTTAAAATCTGGAACCATGAGGCAGCTCTATGCCAGGAAACAAATCAGTTTCCTGGTATAGAAAGTGGTTGATTTCCATATCAGGAAACTGCTGAAGTTTTGGCAGAACTTCAGCAGTTCTGCCAAAAGGAGTGATGATATATCAGGACAGAAATATGCTAAGATGTTGTTAATGGCAAAAAAATCTGTTATAGAGAGACAACAAACTTTAAATGATTCAAACTCCATTTAAAACTGACTGAAAGGCTTAAACAGAACCCTGAGCTGACCTTGAGCTCGTAGAGCAGACTGTTCCTCTTCTGCTTTGCTGCACTCTCGCTGGTGATGCAGAAGTCCCACCCGGCAAAGATCTTGTTGCAAAAGCTTTGAAAGCGATCCTCATCTTTAATCAAATGGCGCTTGAATCCTGCAGCAGACCTTAGAGAAAACACAAAACTTAAGGCTCCAACATACTTCATATTGGTGTTGAGTTCGGATGCCTCTCTGTAAACAAAACGACGCAATTTTCATCACACGGCTACACCACCGAGAACAGATTCTGAACTTCTCCTGATTTACGTTGGAAACTTTAACCCAAGTGTTTCCATTCACAAATAAACTGAATTTGTGAGGAGTTGGACTTCTTTAATACCTTTTAACAATCCAGAGCAGACTCAGGAGGAGGTATCCTAGAGTTGCGAGGAGATATGCCAGTGGCAGTTTGTATGTCAATATTGGAAAACGGATTTCATCCTTTGTGTAGAAGCCGTATAAAAGGTAAGTCCCTTCCAGAATGCCCTGGAGATAAAGCACAATGATTAAATCCTGAACATAGCTTTATACACACTGGGGCTGAAACGATTCCTCGAATGATTCAAGGACCTCGATTACTAAAATTTCTTGAGGAAAATATACCTGCACAATAAATTTCATATCATTACGGTCTCAACAAACGGGTGGCGGAAATCATCGTGGCGGTACATGGCTGGTAGATGAGTATGAGAGGCTGTTTAGGAAAAAAACTTTGTTTTGTCTCTCACACACTACTAAAAACTCATACACACACAAAATACGCATACACACTAATAACATAACACCTGCATACAATTTTCTCTCACATGCATACATAAAAGACTAAGATTGCACATATAAACTAATAAAATATAGACTCACCTTTTGTATGTGTGAGAGAGACTCAATGTTTGTGTGTGTAAGTTGTCACGGAAGAGGCGGGGCATAATTTGGAGATCAGATCGCGCATGCGTTGATACCACAGTGACGTCAGCTTCACGTCGGATAATGGAGCTCCACGTTGTAAGCTGCGTTTAGCTCAAGGCTAATCCGATTTATGAACGCTAATGTCGGGCAGCCGTTCTCTCCCGCTCCCTCCTCAAGCGCTCGGAGGTTCACTTAGGGCTTACTTCGCCTGAGTAATCGGCCTTAGAACTGGCGTCATAGCTGGAGTAAGCGGCCTTACGCCGGCTATAACGCCGGAGTACGCGGCCTTAGAACCGGAATAAGCCCTAAGTTAACCTCCAAGCGCTTGAGGAGGGAGCGGTAGAGAATGGCTGGCCGATATTAGCGTTCATAAATCGGATCAACCTTGAGCTAAACGCCGTTTACTCCGGCTCTAAGTGAACCTCGAGCGCTTGAGGAGGAAGCGGAGCTAATGCCGGAGTAAGCTAACGCCGGAGTAAGCTAACGCCGGAGCAAGCGAACACCGGAGCTCTACACCGGCTCTACCGCCGGTGTACAGACCTAAGTGAACTTCCGAGCCCTTGAGAAGGGAGCGGGAGAGAACGGCTGGCCGAAATTAGTGTTCATAAATCGGATTAGCCTTGAGCTAAACGCCGCCCACACGTGTAGCTCCAGTATCCAGCATGAAGCTGACGTCATTGTCGTATCAACGCATGCGCGATCTGATCTCAAATTATGCCCCGCCTCTTCCGTGACATCACCCTCACACAAACATCGAGTCCCTATACAAAAGGTGAGTCTATATTTTATTAGTTTATATGTGCAATCTTAGTATTTTATGTGTGTGTGTATATTCGTTTTTAGTAGTGTGTGAGAGACAAAACAGATTTTGTCCTAAACGACCCCTCATAGATGAGCACGAAGGTGCCGTAAATATCCCGTATTGCTCCTCCCTCGTTCTTACATTTGTCCCCTGTCTGTTTCCTCCCTTCTATCCTCATCTTACGTCCGTTCGTTCGCCTGCCCCCCACCAGCCCAATATATCGTAACGCTACCGCACGATATATTCCACTATGCATTGAGATTCTCATCGCATTTGCACCGAGCAAAATACTGCATCCCGCCATTTACGATTTAGACTTAGATTTACTGCTATATAAAAGAAAATAATTTGCTTAGCCTGGTGGGAGGGCAAGTAAAGGCCGGTGGCCTGCCACGTCAATAGGCTGGGGGAAACTCTGTAAAGGTTGAACTTTTTTAAGTATTACCAGAAAAATAAATATCATACATTAACATTAGAATAAAGCATTAAGTACACAAAAAACATACTCCATTTCATTTTCCCTGTGTGTTCCAACCTATACAACCCTTAAGTCATATCCCCTACTTTATCTGATTAACCACGTATAAATAAAACATCAGCTGCATCGTACAGAAACTTACTTCACCAGAAAGCAGATCTACAATATGTTCGTGATAGTTTATGAGTATCCTGCGAGTGGTGCTGGGGTAGGTTCTGCAAGCATTTCCTGTAGGAAAACGCAGTTAGATTCAGGCGCTTCAGCATTTCACCTCCGGTTTAAGCTTTATGATGGAAACAAACACGTGTGTCCCCGTACCTTGATGCTCGTTGTGGGTGACATTTCTTCTGGGGTGGTGGTCAATGATCATGGGCAACATGACAAAGCAGAACATGACCAGAAAAATGAACAGGTTGAGCGCAACCAGGAAGCGCAGAAAGGAGAAGTAGGAAAGGATCCCCGTTCCAAACATCCCTACAGACAAATGAAAGAGAACGGGTAAAATGAGCACGACCAAAAACGCGACAGCGTCTGCATCGTAAAGATGAGCGTTTGTTTGTCTCACCCTCTATCTGGTGGATGTCCGACCTCCAGAGCTTCATGGAACTTAGAAATGTGTGAGCGTCATCCATCAGCCTCTTCATGTACTTGCGAGTGTTTGCCCTCCACTGTCTGCAGCTGCTTAAATCTTTACTCTCCTCCATGCGCTGCTCTCTGGCAGGTGATGCAGACAAGCAGAACGTTACCATCAGGCACTGGCTGATCACTGCTATCTAGGTATTCAGAGGTTGGTTGGTTGTGAAAACAGATAGTTTCTACTATTGGGTTTATGAGATGCAGTGAAAGTATCTCATAAACTACAATCCTCTGCCCCTCCCTCACCTGTTGCTGCTTACTGCTCTTCAGCTGGCAGAGAGAAGCATTTCACACTTCCTTACAAAGTAATTCAACAATTTCTCCAAATGTTCTTTAAATGTTTGTGTTAATTCTGCAGTAGTTCTCCTTCAGGGCATCATACACAGGGTTTTCCCCACAGTAACATTCAAGCCCTTTTCAAGCATTTTCATATTAAGTTTTCAAACTTTTCCAGGACCACCCTAAATAATATTTTCAAAAATAATACAAATGAACTACAGAAGACAGTTTCAATTTCCTATTTATGTCATCTGTTATTGTTATTAATAACATATTGTGACAGTATTATTCATTCTACAGCAGGCAAGATAAACTGAAATGTAACAAAATGTCATGTTTTGTAAAGTCTCCTGCATTCAATTGGTCCAAGAAAATTACAAATAACATTTCTAAAAAAATGTTCTTACTAAGTTTTATTTGCATTTAGCAAACAGAAATAATTTTGGTAGTCCTAACTGAGCTAAAACAAGAGAAGTTTGGTCTGATTTAATTTCAGGCAGTGAGAAAAGAAAAGTGTGTCTCTTTTTATCATTTTTTTTTAATATTCGGCTTCAAATGTAAATATTGCTCTACAAATTTAGGCTTTTAATCAGATGTTAGATTGCACTTTATTAAAAAAAAAAAACTGTACAGTTTGCAAATGAAGCATTTTTAAAGGACTTTACACAAAAATCAGACACTTTCCAAACCTTGAAATCTTGAATTTTTTTTAAAGGATTTCAAGCATCCACACATTCACACAGTGAGAATCCCATAGCGGCACACGCCTGCTTTCTGCACGCAACCACAAAAACATGAAGCAACACGAGAGATTTTCTGATTATGTTAGGAGACATTTGATGTAGCTGGATTTTCCTACTTGTGTCTGCGCTTGTCAGCCATGGGTAAGGGTAATTCTCTGACGGCCCACTGCTCCATCTGACTCTTCTGCCTCTCCTCCAGTCTATTGACCGTGTTCAACCTGCCAGAGAAGCTCAGCCTTCCTTTCGAGCTCCCTCTACGTTTGATGCTTGACGATTTTCTGCGGTACAGCAGCGACTGGTAGCTGGGAAGTTGGTCCAGCAGTGGGTTGCTGGTGATCCGTCCCCTGGTGTTAATGAAGAACACTTAAAACAAAGAAAAACATAGCTTTGTTAATTAAAAACATATAGAGATTAGCAAGAAAAGAAACTAATTGAACTTAACAAAATAAAACTGATTTACTGGTCACCGAAGTAGTGATGAAAAAAAAAAAAAAGAACTAATTACGATTGAAAAGATATGGACCAAAATAAGATACAGATAAGACGAAAAAATTAAATTTCTTTGTCATTAATTTGAATTAATGCAAAAACATTTTTCCATATTCTACTTTCCTTCTTTCAAACTTAATACGATCGTGAATCCCGAACTTTTCCCCACTAGGTACGAACCTTTTGTCATTCAAAAAAAAAAAAAAAAAAAGCTAGTTTCAAGATAACCGTTGACAAGCAGAACAATTTTAGCAGGAATGTGAAGTTAGCTCGGAGTTAGCAATGTTAGCTGACAAGCTAAAACCGAACCATGTTGACCTGTTGGACAAGCTCGTAAAAGTAGCTGAGGTTCGCTATGAAGTTCATAATCACCTGAGTCGTCCTCCATTGTTCCTTTGTTCAGAAGAAAAACTGTAATTTTAACAGATTTAAAGAGCTGCTAGATAAATATAAAACCAGCAGGCTTCGTCGGCAAAACACTAAACAAGGGAGGGAACCCTCCAGCTGTTGTCAGGAAGACAACAATCCACACAGACAACTTCCTGAATGCGGTTACCGATCCCAGACATGCGCTATGGAAGTCCGTTACAGACATTATTTGTGTTTGGTTTGGTTTCATTTTTGAAGTAATGTAATGAAATGTAGTGTTTTTATCTCATCTGGACCTGGCTTGCATAGTTTCAACTAATAAGATGTCATAACAATAGGTTTATTTGTATTTTTCATATGCAATTTTGGTACAACAATTATGTTTGTTGGCTGAAATTCAGGCAATTTTAATTCCTAGTAAATTTATGCTCTTTTACTTAAATTTAAATATATTTAAAAATAGTTTTCTGTATTCATATAAAAAATGCCATATTTAGTATATTTTCAATTAAATAAAAAAAATTATAGGAAAGTTCATCCATAATTCAATTCGCATTATAGCAACCCAGACATACATAACTGCCTGTTTGGCACCGCGGGCAAACAACCCCAGTTTGTATATTTTATACCTAAATCTGCCAGATGCATGAATAATTTTGAGCCTAACTATGAGTAGAGTATATGGGGTTATTAATGTAGCAGGTAGGTTTGTATACATTTACCATTTACATGTTTTCCAGGTCTGTAAACTATTTTGGTGTCAGGGCTTCATAAGGCTTTAGTTATTTTCTTTTAGACAAACCATTGCTTTGGGTTTGTTACAGATAGTTATTACATGCTAACATTGTCCAATTTCTAAGACATTTTCTCTTTGTGGGGAATGTTGAAGTTTCTTGTCACTAAGCAACGCGTAGGTACTTTTGCAGTACCAAACTCTGAATTCTAAAAAGCTCACCAAAATCTCAATAAGGGAACCATTTAAATGTTAGCTAACAGGCATAATTGTTTTTTACATGTCAAGCTGTCATGGACACGCTTGTAATATTCAGGAGTGGACTTTTAACTTTACAAGATCACACTTCCTGGTAGACAGAGAATATATTATCTCTCTCACGCAGTATGCCCCAGGTTGGCTCACAGGTGCACATCGGGTTTGTTCTGTATGGACCGGAGGAGTCCTAAGACCTTAACTACAACAATATTTTCATACAGTTTCCACTGGATCACTAAAAGGTAAGAAGAGTTTAATATTAATAATTTTTATTTAATGTAGCTGAATTTCTGTCAGAACCTATCTGGCCCTATGTGTGGCAGAAACCAATCCTCCTCAATGAATTAATGATGAACAGATGCGGATTAGAGCCGGAGATTAAATTACACATGCTTTTCTCAAACAATATAGCTGTCACTCTGCTTAAACCCACTTGGCTTAAACATGTGACACTGTTTGTTTAGGCTATATTAAAGCTGAATGAGGGCAACTTAATAAGGAAGGCTAAAGAGTTCAGAGGAAAATATTAGGCGTAAAATGTTTTATTCAGTTCATTTGACTGTTTTGAACTCTTTTTCACAGGACGTAATCAGGACTTGATTAAAATTCCCACTTTTTGAAGAATAAAAGGGTCTGCTCTTAAGGATCTAATGACGAGTTACAGTAATGGTGGAGTTTTTAACCCAGCCTACCATGACAGTGAGACTCTGGAAATTGACAGGAGGTTTGTATGATTAACTCTTATGTCTAAGTAATGTCTTTTTCCCTCTTTTTGTGTTGGAGTGTTCTTTAATCTTATAAAGTTTTGTCTAAAAGTCCTACAATATTCTATGTTACTGAAACACAGGAGGTTAAATTGAAAATCCTAAAGAAACAGGCAGTAATGAAGATGTATTTTTTGAATCTATTCTAAGTTTTATGATATGAACTCAAAGGTCATGTTTGTATGAAGGCTTAACTTGCTTACCGTTTCGCTAAAATTCTTAACTGGAGTAAAGACTGGCACGCCAACAGAAAATGTAAAAATTAAAGGAAGAAAAAAATGTAACAAATAAGTTTCACTGTAAAGCCTAACCCACTGATGTACAAATATTTGAAAAACACTAAAGACTTTAATTTCTGTGCTGCATAAAATCTAGTGTTAAAACATGACCAGAGTCTTACGTAAAAAATAAATTGTATATGCATTTTGTTTGTGTCTGAAATATTCTAGTTTGAATATCAACGTCATAGCACTTCCTGATCTGATAAGGTCAGGAAGTGGGTAAAGCACGTTATAATCATAGATATACACAGTAAAAAAAAAAAAACATTCTCTAATTTACGCCAAAATACTGGCGGCTATGATTGCCAGAATTTATTCACGGATTTTACCATAAATATACGGTAAAAGATTCATGGATTATATTGTATTTATATGGTAAAATTCTGGCAACCGCAACTGCCGGTATTTTACCATAAATTAGAGACTTTTTTTTTTACAGTGTAGCAAGCTGAATGGGAGTAATTCATCTTTTGGCATTCAGGTCTTCCAGGAAACACCAGCATACCAATCCATATGCAAGAGTAGATCCAGCCCAGTGGGGGCAGAATGTTGAGCCCAGAGATAATGGTGAGTGGGGAGCAACTGGGGATGGTTGGAGTGGGAGAGAAAACGTCCCCATGGGGCTCATCTCCACACACCTGGGAAGCCCTCCATTGCAGCATAACCCCAGTAAGTGAATCCCAACTGAGCTGTGAAGATAAAATTAGACCTTGTTTTTTGTTGCCTTCACAAAACTTTATTTCACCAAAATAAAGCCAAAAGAACCGAAGAGACTGCTTTTAATAAAGTACAACAAAGTTACTTTAAAAGGGCAAAGATTTTGGGTTGAACAGTAAACACCTTGGCTTTAAGCTAACGCACAGTCACTGAATCAAAAATTACATTTATGCATTTAGAATACCTTCATTTCTACATGCAACAAGTTCTGTTTAATTCAAGTTGCGAAAGCTGAGACTAAAGAATAAGTTTGACATTTGATGCTAAAATGCATTTCAGGTAATACTGCTAACATTATAATTTTTCTTGATTTTCCCTTATATAAATTATTATTTTACCCTTCTTTTTTACATGGATCTTTGAATCCATTCAAACTTCTAGTTATATTTAGTTAGTGGCTGTTTGCTTTCTTACCTCTGTGTCTCTTTCTAACCATTTTGTTTGAATTCTTTCTTTTCTCAGCACTTTATCATTCAGATAACAACGCATTTCAGATTGACCCAGACTCTCAGTACAATCGCTTACCACCTGTTCAACTTCATTCTTCAATTTCAGGTAGTGTGTTTCACCAATTTTATCTCTCAGATGTTTTTTAATCACTAAATTTATTAATTTAGGATTTTTTGTGATATTTTTGCTGAACGCACATTAAGTTCTTGTAAGCAGGAGCTTCTCTTAGATTATTAACTTACTTAGAAACCCCACTGGATAATCATTAATGCAGAACCTAGACACTAACTGTCAATAAGAACAAGGAAGCTGGCAGAGAAAATAAAGCAGATTGAACTTAATTTTGACTGAAGTACACACAATTTCTTATCTTACCGTACATTTTGTCATATCTAAAAACACGTTTATATGAAAAAATAAATGATATTATGTAAAATAAGTCCTGAAGCATTTCCATATTTAGCTTTTGTGGTCACCAAGTGTCTTTTAAGGTGACAAGACTTTAATTTGTACTGCAAGTCTAAAATATATAGCGGACTAGATGAGAGTATGCTGCCTGCAGAAACGAGGATTCACTCACCTCGATATGCTGGACAATTGAAAATGAAAGTAGATCAGATCAGGTATACTACACCACTGAAGGCAGAAAAGGCTAATGCTGGAGCACTACTTACTTGAAGAAGCATATCATGCACATCAGATCACAGGGCAAATATGCATTAATCTGAAAAAAGTATAATGTTAGCAAATGGACACATGGTAAGCAGGCATTTGCTTTGGCTTTGTGACTTTTGTTATACTATAAATACCTTTACAGTTACATTACAGGCCTTAAACTTTAACAATTTATATTCATTTTTTACATTTTTGTTTGTTATAATGGATCACACTGGTTGAACGATGCTGTGAAGTTTTTGTACACACTGTTTTGACTTATGCGGATGTCTTTATTGATCCCCTGATCATTTTAATCTGACTAAGCAGGCTCACACAAGATGACTCAGATTGCTTATAGATCCTTAAAATATACACACATAGGCTGTGTATATTATGCTGGGTAAATTTTGAGAAATTATTTCAAGTGTAGTTTTTTGTTCTGTTTAATTTTGGCAGCTTTTCATATTTCTTCCAAAAATGTTGTATTCCAAAAGGTTCAGAGACAAACAGAACCAGAACTCTCCCACAGGACAAAGAGAGATAAAATGTTTTTTTTAGTAATTCATCATTTGGCACTTACAAAGTAAAGAAATATGAATAAGGTGAATATTTTAGAGAATCTGATATAACCAGATTTTACTTAATCCAGAGGATAAAATCATCAAAAAGATTACCTATGAACATACTACCACACCTGCCCTACTTAGAAATATTATCAATCTAGTGACACATTTGGCACAGTAATATTTATATGCAGTGTGGTGCAAACAGTTTCACTATCACAGCTTTTGATCAGAAATAAAGATAATGTTGCATAAAACAAATATGCTTACTCTGACTTCCTGCTCTATAAGGATCTTTATCAGTGCATTATTGCCAACAGGACTGTCTCAAAAAATGCATAGGTTAGAATAAAAAAAAAAATTAAGAAAAGACAAGCATTCTATACAAATACAGCAATAATGAATTAATTTGTGAACTGACGTAAATATCAGCATTGTCAGTAATCAGCCATGAACACAGCTGGTCTTTTCTTTCTCACGTTTATACAGGCAACATGACAATGAGATGGAGAGGAGTAACAATGAGACGGATGAGTATGTTTCCTAGTGCTGATCCTGCCCATGCGGCTTTCACAGAAGATGCCATCAAGAGCGAGATGGAAAATGGTACGAGCCCATCGCTGGGTGTCTGGTTACAGCGAGTGCAAAGTGCGTCACCTGATCTGCATACTGGGTGATGGTTCTTTGAAAGAACCATCTTGTTGTTTCTTGTCTTACAGAGGAACAAAACCTCATCAAGGAGCTTGTTGCCCTGTCGACAACGGAGCAAATCAGGAAGATCCGGGAGCTGCCTGTGAGCTTTGAAGAGAAAAAACACGTCAGGTTTGTGGAGAGTAGTAAAGGGTGATAAACAATCCCTGGCTGCAGTCATTCCAATGCACTCAGTTAATCATCAAACCTTTTTGGGAACGATGAAACCAAGCTTATGCAAATACTTGTTTGTTTCAATTATTTCCATTGAAACAAAGAGCCTTAAGTCCAAGGACAGACCTTGGACTTAAGGCTCTAGAGCACATGTGTTAAACTTAAGATCTGCGGGCCAAATCCGGCCCGCCGTAGTGGTTTATGTGGTCCTATGGACTGCAGAGAACCAACATAATAAATAGAATTTGAAGATAAGAGCTTTGTGCTTATGTGTGTTCTTTATTTTTATAGAGTGAAATTACATCAGTGTGAAAAGATGTTTCATATTAATTAAATTTCAGAGGTACTCATTAAATGTGGTAACAACCATTAATATTTTAAGAGTTTATGAAACGGTAGTTTTATGAGTACTTTCAGCCACAACTGGCTCTTTGAGGACATTCATCATCTTGATGTGACCTGAAATGACAATGAGTTTGACACTCCTGAAGCAGAGAGCGATTCAGGGCATTTATAAAATAGTTGGCCACAAAACTGAAAGCTCCTGCATGGCCTTTTCTAGGCACCCTAAGCACCCCTGACCTCTGAATGCCCTAGAGGGCGGCCTACAGCTGTCCTGGAGGGTTTGGCCTTTATTTTTTGGCCTTTCTTCCCACTTCTTCCAGCAGAACTATTTCCACATCAATATCTAGATAAAAAACGCAGTTACTCCATTAACACAGAAACCAATTGCAGGTTTAGCATAGATAGGACTCATTGAAGGGTATTTTCAGGCTTCATTAATTTGCAGCCTTACTTGATTAAAATATAATGAACATTAAGCTATAATGACAAAGTCATATTTTTTCTCATATTTAGAAAATTTTGTGATGCCTTCTCTGTGAACGAAGCTATTGTCATGGCTAAACACAAATGTCTGGCCAGAAACATTCAAAAGGACCAGAAGAGAAGAAGTTAAAGATCAAATCTGAGACGTTTGTGTATTAGATTCTGTAACATGCATGTGACAGGAACTTCTGAGTAGAACAATACAGTTTAATGCAATCAGGTAATCACTTCATGTCTGACTCATTGGTGTGTAAGTCAGATTTCTTACACAACACAAGGGCCAAAAGTTTTCTATACAGACTCTGTTGCTGTTTTGCCTTGTATCTGAGATGTGGAATTCAAAAAGATTTGTGATCTTACGTCAATGTATTTTCACAGGACACAAGTAATGGCATTCAAGTCTTCAGGACGGTCCCATCACTTCACATCTTTAACAGATTTCTCTCAAAATATGTCACTGGTCAGTATTTTCTTTGTACTTAAACTTCATTCAAAAATGTAATATGGATGTATACTTATGTGTGCTTTTGTGTTGCTTGCTTCTGCTTCAGTCGATACGAAGGTTTGGTTACAGTATAAAATCCGCCAGGCAGACCCTGCAGCTTTGGCAAGGCATCATGAAGGAGATTGGGGGCAAATTTGGCTCCAGCGTTCTCAACTATTTTGTGCTTCTAAAGTGGCTTCTCTTGTTCAACATTTTCTCCTTCCTGGTCAACTTTGGCTTCATTACCATCCCTCTCCTGGTTTATGACCTTTCACCCAACGTATCCCCAAACGTGAGCTTCAGAGGTCTGGAGTTACTCACCGGAGCTGTAAGTGGATTTATAGGTCTGGAAATTATTCAGATGACTCTTTGAAGAGTTTATATGATTTGTTATTGCTTACCGAAGCTGATGTTCAGAGAGGTCCAATCGGGTCAGTTCCTTGTTTGGAAATAACTCATCTTCAACCTAATAAGGGGTGGTTTTCTCAATCTTAGATTTTGAATTCTATTAAAGCTGAATATTACTTGATCAAACTAACCCAACCTAGTATTCATCTTCAGAATAGCCAGTCAGTTGAAGTCTGTATATACATTTTAATTTATAGCATTTTCAAATGGCAAATGTTATGTTATGTTGCTGTAGTTAAGAAAACAATAGATCTTGATTTAGTATGATTTAAACATATAGTTCTCTTTATTTGCTCTGTGAATGAAGGACGGTTTCCTTTCAAGCACAAATATAAGTTTATAAAATAGAAGCTATGTCTAAATGCAGCTCTAGTTTGTAAAAATGTATGAATATACAAAACCTACTGAAAAAGAGTGGCGTTCATATATTTTTGCTCCTTCAGGGTTATTTCAACTACACCATCATGTACTACGGGAGCTACAGCAACGAAACAATTAGGGACCTGGCGGATTACGACATGCAGCTCGCCTATTTCTTTACCATCTCGGTCTATATGGTGCTGTGTGGACTCATGCTCATTTTCAGGTACGTTGTTCTTTCTTCAGTCAGTTCTTTCACCTGAACTCTCCAGCATTTCTTCACGTTACATAGACATTTTCTGCAATCTGGCTTTATCCCAATGCAGCATGGCGAGCTCATTTAAAAAAAACTATGCCCTGGCAGACCCATCTTCAAACAGTGCATGGCAGCTTTTGTGCAGCTGGGATTTCAGCATAACCAACGAGAAAGCAGTGAACCAGCGTAAGAACAACCTTCGAGTCCAGCTGAAGGTGACTCCTGCTCCTCTGAAGATATTTGGTGTGACAGTCAACATTTAATCTTTGAAATAAGTCGACCCACTAGCTAAATGAAATGACTGTATAATTCCAAAGACATTCATCCACCCATTCAAATTATTGAATTCAGATGTCACGGTAACTTCTGTGACCACAGGTTTATAAAATCCAGCACCACGTGTGTAAAAGGTTTGGTTCTGACATTTTTCACTACTAAGCATCGCATGTTCAACTGTGTAGTTTAGTGACAAAGGATGGGTGAACAACAACAACTCAGCCGCAGAGTGAAAGGTTATGAATAATCTCAAACTGAGTTTAACAGATACTGTTGCAAAGAGTTTGGGCATGTATCAACTTTCTGCAGAGTGATTAGTCCGAGACCCCCAAATATCATGTTGCATTTAAATATTTTTGTGTAGTATATAATTTGTTGCTGTTCAAGCACAAAATGCATAGTTAGTGCAATATTTGTTATCTTGCTGCTATTCCAGGAGTCGTTATCAGAAAAGGCACACAGAGAGCGACAAACGACTTCTGAACAACTGAAGCAGTATGGGATTTATTTTGGTTCCTGGCTCCTCTCCACCGGTTTAGCTGTTGGCTGTGGAGCTAGCATCTTTTATCTCTGCCAATACGAAGACGAGGTGCGTAAGAGTGCAATGATGTTCTTATTGTCAAAATCCAATAACAAAAAACTGCTATTACCTGGACTGACTCTAAAAGCAACGGCTACAGCATCTGGTGTGTCATTACCCTAAGTTGTGTTTTATGTCTTTTGTCAGGAGAGATGCGTAGACTTAGTCTCATAAACAGCGTTTGTCTCTGAGGATTGTTTCTCTTTACAGCTGGCTGAAGACACCGAAACTTGGTCCGCACTAAAGGAAGCAGAGACACTCCTGGTTCCCTTTGTAGCGTCTTTGATGAATATGGTCATTCCCCTCTTCTTCTCCCTCTTCAACAAGTTTGAGCAGTACTCCAGCCAGCGCAAACAGATTTATACCCTGTTGTTCAGGTGAGGTGTTAGGGGTGCAGATATCCTATAGGTTTTAGGACATTAAAACAAAATGAACCTATGTTTTTAGATTTGTTCTTCAGTAGTTAGTTGTGGCTTGGGTCTTTCTAAGATATTTCTGTTAGTAATTTTGTCATGACAAGAAACTCCAAGGCTCTGATGCTGCATTGAATAAACCTTGACTTTGTTCAGGCCTTTAAAAGAAAGGTTCAGATCTGATATAATTGTTGTTTATTTAACTTTCTCTATCACTAGACAATGACATATTTGTTTGTCTTTTTTTCATTCTTAGAAATGTGTTACTCCGGATATCCATTTTGGGTGTTTTGTGCTATTACTGGATGAATACAATGCCTCAGAAATTCACAGTATGTATTTGTCAACATCCCTTACTGCTTGTTTATCATAAATTATTGTGTGTTTATTCATTCAAAAACGTATTTTCTCTCAGTGCTGGGAACCCATGGTTGGACAGGCTTTGTACCGTTTGGTCATTGTTGATTTCATTTTTCTGATGCTGGGATCCTTGTTTGGAGAGTTTCTTAGCAAGTGAGTAGCAGATTTTCCCATTTACGTTACCGTCACTGAAGCATGGAGAATTATTCTTTAATAATAGCTGCATTATACATTTTTTTGCAACAGTGTGATTGGGACCAAGATACAACCACGTCTCGGAGTACCAGAGTTTGATGTAGCCAGAAATGTCCTGGAAATCATTTATGCTCAGACTCTGGCCTGGTAAAAACATGCAGGGCAGTTTTTATTTAAATTTTTTGGATGATTGTAGGAGGTAGTTCAGTAAAAGTTTACACTTTTTCTCTTATTAGGATTGGAATCTACTTCTCTCCTCTGTTACCTGTGATCCAGATTCTCAAGTTCTTCATCTTGTTTTACTTGAAAAAGGTAAATGGTGGTTTAAGGGGGTTTGAAAACCTGCTATAGATCATGACGACACACCTGGACAGAAAAGGCAGATACAATGCCACGTCTGACAGAGATGCACTATTCACCCGTCAGGGTCTCATGTTACTCTTTGTTCATTTCTGTCAATAATTAATTTAAATCCTTTCATTGCTCAGTTAAAAAGATTTCATTTTTGTTTTTATGCAACTGGGAGCTCTGGTTTCTCAGTAATGAGGATAATCAATTGGTCTTTGTTTGATTTACACAGCAACTCTGGGTAGATCTTTTGTTAAACGCTTAATGAACAAACTCAGTGACCTCTAATATCATGCTTTTCAAGTTAAAAACTTTTCTATTCTGTGAAATATAGATGCAATGCCAAGGCTTTAATTGAGTGAAGATATGGCTCACTTCCCAGGGCTGCATGACCTAGGGACCAACATGTCTTCTCCAAGCAGCTTTTCCATTTTAAATTTTATGGTATATTATACATTTTATGGGTAGAATTACACCTGCTTGTTGTTTTTCTTGCTGTTGTATTCATGTGTTTGTCACCAAGGAGTAAAGACAGAAACTAGCAGGCTAAAATCTCTCATACATTTCAGCGCTAATGTTCGTCAATATGTATATCCACTCCTCCTTTAGGTCAGTTTGACTCACAATTGCCAGCCTCCACGGCGTTCAGGCAGGGCAGCTCAGATGAAAACCATCTTCATCTTTCTCCTCTTCATTCCTTTCTTTGTGGGAGCCCTAGCTATCGTTGCGTACACCGCCTGGAGGTAAATGAGCATGACTTTCACAGCTGCTAAGTTGTGTCATAGCTTGATGTTGTGTCATATATGATGATATCCTATTTCCCACCGCAGCCTGACCCCTTCACAGCACTGTGGCCCTTTCCGGGGTCTCAACAGCACATTCAGTGTGATTGGAGAGTGGGTAGAAGACGTGAACAATATTTCTAGTACTAAGTGGGTTGTGTGGATCTACCAAAATGTCATCAGGAGTGAAATTTTCTACTTTCTTATCACACTCATCATCCTGTAAGCATCCGCCTGTGTTGAGCAATAACTTTTTTAATTGAGTCTTAAAACGTTTTTGACATCGTTTGCCTTTTTGCCATATTTTATGTAACAGACCAACTGAAAAAAGTGCATAACAGTTATAATAGTTTTATTTAGATGTATCAAAGCATAGCTGGTATCACTGTTGCCTTGCAGTAAAGAGGTCCTGGGTTCAAATCCTGGCTCGGGGTCTTTTTGGATGTTGTTCCTTTGCATGCATGGGTTCAACCTGGTGACCCGGCTAGGATGTACCTCGACCCTGCGACTGTGCAAGAACGATACATAAATTGATTCATTTTTATCTATCTGCTTCAAAGGTCTGTCACATAGAATCTTATTAAAATATAAAAATATTTATGGTCATAAAGTGATGAAATGTGAAAGTTTAAGGATTAGGGATACTGTTGTGAGGCACTCTAAATGCAGAGTGCGTTGTTCATTGATTTGGAACAATCCTTGTCATGTTTCTGTCCCCCAGTGTCGTCATATACATCTTCTGCCAGCTCATTCAGGGCCGCAAGGAGCTCATTGTTCTTCTAAGGAAGCAGATTGTTAATGTAGGTTCAAATTGTCCACCTGAATGAGTGTTTGGCTACTACTGATTTCATTTAGCTCTTTTTTTCCAGTTCATTTTGTGCTGATTTTACACCCATGTCTGATTTTTTTTCTTCACATTTTTCACTCATCAGGAAGGGAAAGACAAGTCCTTCCTGTTAGAAAGGCTGCAGAACCTGCAGAAATCCTGTCCGAAAGTTAACAAAAGACACAAAAAACGGACAACGGTATGCTTTACACGTATTTCTTTTCAAAACTGATTTGTTTACAGTTTTCTTTTTTGTACTTTACCTAATGTCTTGTTTTTCTCCAGTACACAAGTCGACGTTCAGCTGAGCGCTCCTCTGGAAGTCAGTCCAACTCAAACGCAGTGGTTCAGGTTCTACTCGCTCGCCAGCAGCTGGAAGAAGAGGAGAGACGCAGTGCTAGTGGCGTTTCAGTCCCGTCGGACATTTCCTCCTCTGACGCCATGATGCAGGCCATGCTGGCCCGTCAGAAAGCTGAGAGACAAGATGAAAATGTCTATGAAATCACTGATGGACACCCTCCTTCCCTCGATGCGGTGGCACAGAGCTTGGCAGCCAGACAGAGGGCTGAAGAGAGCAACGAATACTGGAGCACGACCCACTTTAACCGACGCAACCCAGTTAATAGTTCCATTATCCAAGTCAGACAAAGTGCTGAAAGGGACAGAGAAGATGATTCACATGATGCTTCATCCCCAGTATCAAGTGCAATGATTCAAGTCATGCAAGCCAGGCAGAAAGCAGAGGAAGAAGAAAAGAATCAGAGGATCCATCCTCCGGGGCAAAACGCGGCTCCTCCTGGCTCCAGCGCTCTCATCCAAGCCATGTTGGCCCGGCAACAGGCCCAGAATGAATATGATGATGTTTATTGACCAAAAACCTCAGACTTCAATGGAAAACATTATCACGTATTGTGTTATGAATCATTTCCATTATGTCAGATATTTCTCTCGACTGAAGCTAGAAACTCCAATTCAGCTAGAAAGTAAGAGATACTGCAATTAGGGAATAAGAGCTACAGGTTCACCTCTTTATATGAGTATATGTTAGTTCTAGTGTATTGTCCATGGATGTGTGTAGAGGTATAGAAATGAACATTGAGGTTTATCATGTGCCATATTAAGTGCAATTAAAAAAAAAAGAATGTTAACTGCTTACATTAATGTTGGTTATCTAGAACTGTTACCATTTAGAAAATGAAACAAGTTATGTTTTGCATGAACAACTGAACACTATTTAAATTAATTTAACTTAATTATCATATTTGTACAGTTGAGCATTTCATTTCTGGCCAATGTGGG
The DNA here is from genome assembly GCA_903067095.1 of Girardinus metallicus. Classification (NCBI taxonomy): domain Eukaryota; kingdom Metazoa; phylum Chordata; class Actinopteri; order Cyprinodontiformes; family Poeciliidae; genus Girardinus; species Girardinus metallicus. The sequence goes on along the minus strand of CAEGAE010030078.1, from coordinate 281 downwards.
CCTATGTACTATTAAAATATGTATATATTTTTACCAAATGTTAAATAATATTTCAGTGCACATCCTGCTAATTGTTTACACAAATTGCTATATATTTATAAAATCAATTGATGGTATGTTTAAAAAAAAAAGAAAAGATTCTGGAGATGGAGCAGCTTATTCTTTATTTAACTCACAAGAATTTTAGAAAGTTCTGAAATGTGAAAGTGCAATAATGGAAATGAAGCATTCAATACTATTGTAAGGAAAATAGTAATGTGTGTATATATATATATATATAT
>CAEGAE010030069.1:0-59304 GCA_903067095.1 Girardinus metallicus | reverse complement strand
TGAAAGATTAATGCAACACTGGATGGAAATAAATCTTGTGACACTGCAGAAGCTTATTGAAACAATGCCACAGCGAAAGCGGGCTGTAATCAAAGCTAAAGGCGGCCCAACAAAATATTAGAGAGTGTGACCATTTTTGGTGGCGACTTTTTTTTTGGCCAGGCAGTGTACATTGTCAATTTATTTCAGTATGACGTTGAAATTATTGTCGTGCTTCATTTACCACCAACTATTCCCATAATGCGGATAGTAGCAGAGGGAGGATAAGCAAACCGCATCGCCCCAGTTTTCTGTTGGAGGACTTTTCTGCAAGGCCTGAGTTGCAATTGCATCAGAAAGCAATTGTTCATTTAGGTAGAAAGGTAACTAAGCAAAAATGGCTACATGTAGAAAGTCCTGTACATGTTCTAAAAACCTTCAAAAGCTAAAAATCAACAGAGCTGTATTTTCATAAGTTTTGAGTGAAAAAAATACAGGAAAAGAAGTTAGTACGACAAAGCCCTGTGTCAACAATGCAGTTAATCCATGTTTACCTAATATAATCAAACCGGGCCCTCGCCCTTAATATTGCAACACCTTTTCCAGCAGCTAGAAGACAAAGACGCAACACAATTTTTGTTTAAAAGATTTTGTTTTTGTTGTCATCATTTAAAATAGGAACCACACTATTTAAGTAGGCTGTGTCATGAATGAATGTCAAGAGCGGTGTGTTAAAATGGCACTTGTACGTCTTTAAACACTTCAGTAGCTCTTGGAGAAGAAATCAATGTGGTTACACTGCGCAAGTATTAAAAACGTGCCACAACCTGTGCGATATATCTGTAAGGTGGCATGCTGGTGTATCACAGGTACTCTGAAATACATGTGACGAATGTTTGTGGTATGAATTCTTCAACACGGTGGAGATGCTTGCGATAATTCAGCAAAGCAGCTTGGTTTACGTTGAAAAAAAGACGCCCCACACTGTGTGCAGCACTTTCAACACAGACAAATCACAGCTGAGCCATTACTGTAGTCTTCACAGTAAGCTAGTTTGTACCACAGACTACTCAGGACTACATTAAAGAGGCATTAGTGTAACAGCAGTGCAACACAACAGCTGTTTCATTTGCTCCTTCTTGTTCTTTTAACATTTTTGGTGTTTTACAGCAATGTGACACCACAATGTCTTCAGCAGAACAGTAGGATGAACATCCTTTAAAAAGAAAAAGGCAAACAAGCTCTGGTTTGCTCAATCCACAAAGGAATTAAAGTCATGAAGGTAGCAGAATGAAGAAAAGAGGTTTTGAGCTAAAAGCTGTGGATTGATAAGAGGAAGTAATTATGAAACCGGAGTCAAAAGGCGGTGCACAAGCGGCTGTCGCTGACGACTGGCACATATCCATACAGGATAGGGCAGGAAGTTGTTGGCGCTGAGTGAGGAAGTAACCCCATTTCCTGGAATTGCTCCACAAGCCTCTTTATCTAGCAAGGTAAAAAAAAAAACAAAAAAAAAACGTTGCCATGGTAATTTGCAATGAAATACTTTTAGCTCAGCATGAAGTAGAGAGAGAGAGTATGAGAGCGAAACCTCTAACTAAACAGTATTACCCCTAAGGGAGCTTTGCTGGCCCACACAAACAGCACTGGGTGCAAGCGGACGATCTGAGCCGAAACCTCACACAGGCTCCAAGGTCTGCTTCACATTCAGAGTGGTCATCTAACTGTACAGATAGATGAGCGCCAGCAAAAGCAGGTAAATCATGTGATTAACTGAGATGTCTTGAGCTAATGCTCTAGAATATTTTTCTGAACTCTGAACCCTAATGTATGGCAGACTCAGAGTACAAAGAGTTTCAAGAATATCACAGGCTTTTGTCACAGAGTCTGTGATAATTCACCAGTAACAATCAAAAGCAGGTCAGTAGTTTTTAAAAACTAAAGGTGTGGTTGAAACAAAGAACAAAAAAAAAAAAAAAGCCATTGAGTTCGAAGTAAAAAGACCTAAAGTGCCAGTCGTGGCCCTGCTAAACGCTTGGAAAACTAGGGAGTCTTAGCAGAATATGACGTTGGGCTGAGCTGTTTTTGAAACACCAGGACACCAGCGCATACTGTTGTGCACATGTTACAGTCAGCGTGCGTCAGAATGTGATTGGAAAAGCAGACGAAAACAAGGTGAGCAGTCCAGAGAAGGCAAATCTCGGGACTTTCCCCACCCTTTCTCATATTCAGAATTCTCCTCCGTTCAAAGCATTACGTCTAATCATTTCTACTCTGTTTCAATCACGGTGGCTAAAGATGATACATAGGAGTCTGCTATCTTATTATCTGGATGTTTTGATAAATTTTCACACACTCGGGCTACTCAGTCACTGCATTCCTCACCCACGTAGCTAAATGTATTAATATTTCAGTAAATATTTCTGAATAGCCAGAATTACAGGCTGTGAGAAAATATCCAAGGCATAATTGTTACTGTCTATTTAGTTTATCGGTATTGAACACTTTACATTGAAATAGATCATAAAAATGAATGTCTGATTGTACTTTTATGATGAGAACTATTAGCTAAATCAGAAAGCATTCCCCACTTCTTGTCTGTGGGAAAGCTTCTTGTCTTAAAGATTTCCTATTCTCCTCCATACTACAATCTGATGTGTGAGTCTAGCCTAAATTTCATTACCTTTAATAAAATGAACTAATTTGTCATCAAATAAGCTTTCTAAATATGTGAAGGAAGCTCCAACGTGTATGTTGTTTCTGGATTTTTGTATAACTACTGATAAATAAAAATACTAACAGAAGAACGAGATGACAGCATGTTTTATTCTGCCTTCTGGTATTAAATTAACAATGTTAAAGCAACATCCCAGGTCTCTTCTACATGAACAAACTGAAGAATTAAGCCCAGCGTGATGTCAGTGTAGAGTTCAGAGAGGATGGAGATGATATTTTATATTATAACAAACAGCCACAATGTTACGCTCCAATCTGGAGGTCAGTAAATAATGCTGTCTTGTGGGCTGTTCAATGAAAATCTTTGTTTTCCAGAGCAAAGGCCAAAGCTTGATGGAGATAAATCACATTTCACACCACGCTCCAGCTTGGGTCAAATGGAAGTAAACCATACACGGCACAATTGCTGGCCTTTGTCGGTCTGCACAAGCAGCGCATAACGCACGCACAAACAGATACACACACGCATGGTGGCTTGTCTACTGTTCACACAAAATATGTAACCATCCGCATGCCCACACCCAAAGAGTGGCACTATGTCGTGTGGCACAACAATGACACCGACGCTTGTTCAAGAAGGAGAACGCTGTGCACCTACTTGTCAGTCAAACTGCTTGTCCCCTTCCTCGCTAAGCTCTGAGGCACTCAGCTTTAATCGCTTTGTTTTGTGTAATTATGAAAGCAATGACGGCATTAATCTTAGACTTTTCCAAATAGTCTCAGCCATCAAACTTAAACGCTTTGAGATTATTGATTCCTTTTTATCTATGCCAGGCATATATTCTCACAAAGACGCACTAGAAAGCTTTTGAATGCAACAACGCAATGACTCAACAGTATGATATAAAAACTCCACACCATGGTTTCATTTCACATAGGAAGATTTACAACAGTGTTGTTTGCAGCACCAAAAGATGGCCTAATATTTACACATGATTACATGTGATCTTAATTTAGTTTGCCGTTTTCACTAATGAGAATAAGAGATGTTCACAGTTTAGTCATGACAATTCACAACGGTTGCTGTTCCTGCATAAACTTCAAAAATATCGGATGAATTCATGGGAAGCTTTGGTTGGAATGAACAGGAGGATGAAATGAATCTGTGCTACTTTCAAACAAATACAACAAAGGCCTTTAAGGACTGTTTGAGGATTTCTGTAACTGAAGTCATTCACATGATCCCCCAATGAGGGAAAAGAAGCATACATGCTGGAAGCCACACTGCAAAAGTTTGAAGGAGCAACTCTTTAATAGCCTGCACACCAAGTCACTCTGCATGTTCCAGAAAACTGTGCTGCATTCATATGTTAAATTACCTTGCAAACCTAACTGCAGACGTTTTGCTCTACTGGTGCCACACCCCAAATACAAAGCAAGTCTTTTACAGGCTGATCTTGTTGGATCTCTACAAACCACATATGACCATCCTAACAATAGAAGGACAATATATGTACATTGTGCTTCCTGACCGAAAAACACTGGCACGTTTCTAAATAACAGTGAATATTCCGGAAATTTAAAGCCCACAGAGGCATGCTGGCCCAAATATTTCACCCAACAGGTAAAATACCTGGAAAGAATAATAATAAATGATAACGTATTTCTACAATATGATATTGTGACGTACAATCTAATCATATTTTCAGTCTCAAAAAACACAGACAGTCCTGGTGTGGACATTAAAAGAGTGCAACACATCACTCTTATTACGTAACTGTTTTGAATCTACAAGTGTCATGTGTTCATGTTAAGCAGCGGACTGCAGGCTGGCTATCGAAGCGCACTACCCGACTAACTAACCAGATAATAAAGCTTGTTCTGCTTTTGTTACTCTATTACAAACATAACAGCAGGTACAATACTCTTCACATTGGCAGTAATAAATTAAACAAGTCTGTATTTGAGCCTAAATCAATCAATCAAATTCACCAAAATAAAGTAATGTTGTAGACAACTGTCGTATTGTGTGTATGACCCAGTTTAAATACATTGTTTTGTTTTTTTTTGTTGTTACAAACCTAGTTTGACATTTTAGTTTTAAGGTTTAAGGTTTTCAGACCGGCCCATGTCTTGCACAGATATGTAAGACATTTCTAACTCTACAACATAGCAAACCACAGTGGCTGAACGAATAAACAAAGCTGAAAAATCACCAATCTTACAGTATCAGCTGAAGTCGAATGCTGATTTACGCTTATAGAACAACTTTTACACTGACTGGATTCGTCCGTTGTTTGCTAAAAAGTAGTTGACGAGAGTGTTTTAATCACAATTAAGGAGCCACTTCACATGTTTTTTGTTGTTTCCACTCAAAAAATACAACAGTTCCATTAGGGGTTAAAATCTAAAGGCTGCAATAGTTTTAAATGGGACGGAACAGCGCAGTGCCTCAAACAATCATTAGCAGGTAAAAAACACAGAAAATAGAAAGAAACGAAAATCCCGGTGCACCGAGTGTAAGTGTGTGTGTGTGTGTGGGTGTGTGTGTGTGTGTGTGTGTGCTTAGGAGAAAGAAGGGGAGGGAAACAACAGAGAAGGGAGGAATGTCAAACACCAACAGCATTCCAGTGTTTCTCCTTGCACAGCCTGCAGCACTTCTACATTGTGTTTTTGTCCTTTGTGTGATATCACCATTCATAAGTAACTTATGGTGCATGAAAAAAAAAAAAAACCAGCACTACCGAGAAAAAAACAAACACCAACAAACATCAATCAAATGTGAGCTAAATAGTTTCAAAGACCTTTGATGTAAAATACATTTTATCACTTTGGTATATTTGCATGAAAACTGCATAGCGACATTTTAACTCGTATCCACAGCAGAGTGTTACACTGCACTCTGTGAAAAAACAAAGCTGCCAAAATCACAAATATAAGAAAAATAGCGAATTAGAACACTGCAAGTCAATTTCACACATTAAGTAGGTCCAATACTTGCATTATTATTATTATTATTATCCATAGATCAGTTCATAAAAGATCCTGGTCAGTTTGTACCCCCCACTGTGTACCGATGTGTTGCCATTCTGGATCTATATACAAACCCTTTTGTACTAAACCACGTTTATTTTTCATTGTAATGAGGTACTTTACACAAAGGACATAAAATGTTTTAATCTAAACTGCAATGAAATTTTGTTGTATAATTGAATTGTAACTGACTTTAAATTGAACTCGCCTTCCTCTGAATGTGGCTCTGACTCATGGAAAGAGCCGATAATGCTTCAGGATTATGAGCCCCGATCAAACCAAAATGACTCTCTGAAACCTTTATCTGATCGACAACACTTAGACAGAGTGGCACAATCACATTTCCTTACAGCAGACTATGAACAGATTTTAGAAAATTACTTTAAAACCTTCCCCCATTGGATAAGAGCACGTCAAAAGACTTGGGTATAAAAACAGCCACTTACCAAAGTACGAAATTGTTGAATTTCATAGATACCGAAGATGTTCTGCTCTACATGTTTCTGTTCATGGAAGCAGCCAATTCCAGTTGTAAATATGTCCTTTCCCAGCATGTGCCTGAGGCCTGCGTCTTAGGAAAATATGCTATTTTGATCATGTTATTTAATATTGCAACGATGACATCGGTTGCAATTAATCCACATTTCCCTCAATTTTCTCTTTGTTTTCCCATCATCATCATCATCATCATCATCATCATGATTTCTCCACCACTTTCCATGAGTTGAAGATTTTTTTTTTTTCCCATCCAATGTATGGGAAAACTGACCCACACAGTGAGAGTTGTTTCAACTGGCCAAATATGTCATTTGCATACAGAGAATTAACGCTTGTCACCTGAAATATAATAGCCTGAACCACATTGCATCCTTTACAGCAATGCTGCACACACTGTTGTTGCCATGACGATATATTGTGCAGATTTGCTGTAATTGCATTAATCTCATAAAAAAAAGTTTTGCTTCTTTTAAAAAGCAGGAAAAAGACTTTCCCTCTACTTACTGCTTGCTTGATGTGAAAATACACGTTACATGCAAGTCACAATTTGAAACTGGGGAGTGAAAGGTTCCTAGCCTAAACCGATATCAGAATCCAATATGGCTGCTCTGTTTATAAAACCTAGTAATAGCCAATAAGTCATAATGTATGGGCACTTCTGAGGATTTGTGTCAAAAACACAGTAGTGTATAGCCCCCAGTTTGGAGGCCATTTCAGGATTATTTATTCAATTACTCATTAAATACCTCAAAACTAGGCATTCCCTATTTACGGTCAATAACTCATAAACAAATAGCGTTTTGTTTTTTTTTTAACTTCTGAAAATCTGATAAAAGGTCAGAGCCATGGATACATGCTTTGACGGGTGAATGGAGATAATCTTGTAATTCCTAAACTTAAAATGGCTACCTGCATAAAAGGGCCCGCAGGACTTTTTATTGCTTTATATGTGCTAAAAGTACTTTAAATAAAAGGAACCCGAATTGGTAAAAATCAGAAATCGACACCTCAGACCTCATAGAAAACCAGAAATCAGTATTCAAAAGTCAAAAAAAAAAAAAAGCAATGTGAAAGTTTCGTCACATCCACAAATTACCTATTCTCTATAAAGCTGTGTATAATTGATTGTCTGCATAAATATTGTAAAAATAAAGCAATCTGAATCAGTCAAAAATATGAAGTCAGACGGTCAGATCTGGCCAGGTCAGGAGTCCATCTCTATGTTTTCACCCTTCCTGCCCATCTATCCCACACACTGTGAAGATATGCACTTGACATTTAACCCAGCAGGTTGAAAACCTTACAGTGGTAGCTCACTGTCTTTGATAAGACAGAAAAGGCAGGGGTTTTGCAGCAGAGGAAACATAAAACTCTTAACAGTATCTGATCCATCATTACCGACAGCTCTACTAATTCAGCACAGCAGCCTAATAAACGTAAAGTGTCCATTTTGAGTTTTTAGCTCTGCTTGAAAACATCTGGACAGTGGTGCAACGCAGCTCAAGTTATGGCCATATTATCAGAATTAAACTGCTCACAGTTCTTTTAAATGTAAAATACATTCCAGTAACATTTTAGGAAAAAGGCAACCATTTTACGCACAAATTTACAGTGAATGAGTAGGAGGTAAAAAAAAAAAAAAAAAAAAAAAAAAAAAAAAGTTTGGTAAAAGGTGTGAATAAAAAAAAAAAAAAAAAAACACGCTTGCATCTATTTTTAGGCAAAAAGAATCATATTCACCGTGATGTTAACTTCCCTTAAAGTTAGAGGGTTTTCTTAACTTCAGCTCAATTTCTTCTTCGCGTTCACTATAAAGTCAGACAGCAGCACACAGGCGGTGAGCGGAGCGAAGTGATGCTACGCCTGCCCCGTGTCTCACAGATGCCGAGGCAACAAAACGTGTTTCACAAAAACTATGAACTCGTGCCAAAACAATTGTACAATTCAACAAGTACAAAACTTACCAAGAGTTTGCCGAGTGAAGTAGAAGATCAAGACTAGGGTCTTGCCAAGGCAGAAACCGGGTATGTGCTCCATATTTTCTGTAAAATCCACATAGGGCAGCCAGCCCAAAAGTTGAGCTGTCCCCCTTCAACGGTTACTTCTCAAAAAAAAAAAAAAAAAAAAGAAAAAGAAAAGGTCTCAGGGGAGGATTAAAGCGAAATTTAAATGGTTCAAAATCAGCTTCAGCGGCTACTTATAACATCCCATTACTCGTCTACATATGTTCTACGGGTTGTTACTTTAAAACTGTGGAAAAAAATACCCCCGTCAAAAAACCTAACTTCATCTGCGTCGCCACGGCGCTGAAAAAGTCTCGCACCTCTCTACGCTGCCAGAGCGCTGGAGTCACTACCTCTGAAAAAAACATATCCTTCCGCTGAAACCCAGGGGATCTATTCGTTAGATGAAAAAAGATGGCTAGTCTTTAAAATGACAAGGTTCATGTATTTTAAGGCAGCATTCATCGGCATTTTTAAAAATTTACACGGGAGAAGAGACATTTTGTTGTAGATAGGGCGTGTAAAAATATAAAGTAGTTGCTCTTAGTGTCGTTGTGGCGGAGGAATTTTTTTTCTCATTTTTCTACTTCTGGCGGAGTCTGGTATGACTCAAAGTTAACCCGTTCAATGAGTTTTCTTTCTTCTCCTCTCACCGTGAAATGCACGTTTTCCCTCGGTATTTCTTTTAACACCTACGCCTTAAATGTCTGCTTTTAAAGTAACCTTAAGTTACCCTGATCATTACCATAACGCGCAGCCAGGGTTCATGTCCACAGTGAGGTGTCAATCACTGCTTCCAGGTAATCCGAGCTGCAAAAAACTGGAGTTTGCATACAAAGTAGTGGTGGATTAGCAGACTAGACGATCTATAATATGCGAACAATGGTTGATAACTGCATTATTAGAGTCAATAAGGATGTCCTCACACTAATAAAATAAATTGTTAGTATTTTTAAAAACTGGTGTTGCACATTTCATCGTATTAAAATTAACATTTCTGAGTAGAACTTGGGTAAATTTACCAGACAAAAGAAATTTACAAATTTATAAAGCTGGTGTAACTATGTCAGGTTTGTAAACTGCCTTGTAGTTCAGCTCTTCTCACACAGCTTTGTGGTGGCCATTCCAAAACATTGACTTCGCTGTCCTTAAACCAATCTGTAACGAAAATGGAGGTAGAATTAAGGTCATTGTCCATTTGGAAGAGCCATTTGTGCCCATGCAGGCTTTAAGTTGCTGTGATGCTGTTTTGATATTTCCACATAATGACCCATTGTGGTCCTTCTTTTTTAAGCAAAACACCCCTACAACAAGATGCTGACACCACAGGACTTCACATTTGGGATGGTAATCTCAATATCCCAAGCTTTCCTCCTTTTCCTCCAAATGTAATGGTAATGACTATAATTATGGCCAAACACTTCAAAAAAATGAAGACCTTTGTCCATCTGTCTATTTGCAAGCAGACCTCTGGCCTTGTATGCTTTTGGAGTCATAGGTTCTTCCTTTCTGAGTGTCTGGACGTGGGTTGTTTCACTATGCATGGGGACTTTTACCAGTTTCAGCCAGAATCTTCTCAAGGTCTTTTTGCCTATATTTGGGGTTGATTCACACATTTAACAGAGATGATTGTTCATCGCTGCAACAGGAAAACCCCCTCTCCCTCCTGAACACTGTGACATTCCCATGGTTTTTATGATTCTATGATACATACTTGCTTGGGCAGATGGCATTTTCAGAAATCTGAAAACTGCACCTAAGGATGAATTGAACCTCTGGAGATCCACAATTTTCTTCTTAATATCTTGCCAAATTTCTTTATCACATAAATACCGTCCTAGTGTAATGGTCTAAGCCATTTTTTGCCAAAAGTTTTTTTTCTCCCTAAATCATCTTTTGGAAATAAAAAGGGGATGATATTTTTGCCAAAATCTTTTTTTTTTTTTTCCAACAAAAAAATAAATGACTTGAACATTATTTTAGGAAGGTGACAATACTTCATTTTTCTTTATGTAAAAAAAAGAAAAGTCTCAGTAACTTAAATGTTTTGATTTGTTATCCCTGCGATCCTGTATTTGAGCATAATTATAGTACTCACTGTCACTTATACTTTATAAGCCACGATAGATCTCAGTAATCTCAGACTCATTATCCTTTATCAAGGTGAATAATCCAGGTGTAAATCACAGGTTCCTCCCAAATGACTGGGATGTCCTCATGTCTCTTCCTGGTCATTTGTTTATCTTTACACCCCATTAGAAAAACATTGCTGAACCTCCTGCTGCTGCGAGCTGCCCTTTGTCCTCTATTCAACCCCGCTGAAAAGCCTGGAACCAGAGGAGAGCAAATTGATCTCCTCAGGGGGTTCGTACCAAGAGTGCTTTTGTTGCTCTGGTCAGTGTCAGACCTTTGCTCTTCGTGTGTGGTTTGTTATCAGGTGCTGGCACAGCAGCGGTGCTCAGACGTTTGGTTAGACGCACTTCATATTCAAAAGGTCTGCCTTTTGGCCTTGTGTTTGCTTTTCCCTCCTACTATCTGCTCACTGATTTGTTGTAAGAAGATCCTCTCTAAATTGTTTGTAGGGTCATAAATGAGCCTTTGGTGGATCCGATCTCAGTCTTAGAGTGTGCAGCAATGTGAGATGCATCTGGTCAGAGGATCACTCTGTCTGCAGGGAGGTTTTCTTAGTGATGTCACTCCAGATGTGGGCTTCTGTAGTTTGGGAGAGACGGGTTGAGAGCAGGGCGCGGCTCTGCCGCATAGGCAGAAAATACTGATTAGTTCTTCTTTGCCATTGCACTGATGAAAGACTGTAGAGTCTGTGAGAAAACACTTGAAAACAAGGTGCTAAGAAAGTACTATTTTTTTTAAGCAGTCACACTGAATTCACCAAAACCCCATTTTCTGGATTCACGTGAAAAAAATATATACACTTTCACAGAAGACTTTCAATCCATTTAACTTTTCAAATTTTGTCATGTCACAAGCGCAAACCTCAATGTGATTTATGGTTTTTTATGTGACCAGCCAGCACTTAAAATAATAAAATAAAGTCATGCAAGCAATGTTCAAGCAATCAATATTGCAAGCAATAATGAAAAGAATATGAGGCAGCTATAAAACATCTGATAACATGATCATCCACCTAAACAGACAGGCATGGGAAAGAGAGCATAAATTAGAGAAGTGGCCAAGGCAATTCTGGAGGAGATGAAGACATCCTGGTGGAATAATCTGTAAAAAGAACAAGTTATACGCTCCTCAAATCTGACGTTTAAGAAAAAGTTAAAAGAATGTTAGACAGAAAGTCAAAGCTGTTTTCAGTTTGGCACAAGTCACTTAGGAGTTATAGAAAATGTGTGGTAAAAATGTATTGTAGTCAGATGAGGCCAAGATTAAACTTTTTTTGGCCTACATGCAAAAATGTTTTGGATGGGAACTCATTAGTGGCTACAAAAATCTTGAGACTGGGGTGAAGGTTCACCTTCCAGCAGGACAAAGACCCTCTACATTCAGCCAGAGCCTCAATGTTCTTGTCTAAACCTAGTAGAGATATAGCCAAAAAGAGTAGTAGCTGAAAATTGCCCAGAAATATGAAATATTGACTTGATGTAGTTCATCCATTTTCCCTTCTGTGCCCAGTAGGTCCATTTACCAGTTTCGGGACCCGAGCAAAACTCCTCAGTGTTATTATCTTAAAAAATAATTAGATTATGTTAAGTATAAATCAGGCTTTAAAGCCGAAAAATGATCAAATGTTACAAGCCATGCAAGTCATATAAATGGAACAGATACAGAATGACATTCACCGTCCAGCGATGGGTCTCACTCAGCTCACTTGAGGGGTGACACCAAGTGAAGCAAAGATTATAGCACCAGTTCTGCTAGTGTAGGCTGGTGTAATCAGTTTCATTTTGTTTATGTGTGACTGTCGCCAGTCTTACGTGATATGGTTGTGTGAGCAGCAGCAGTGTGTGTGTAATTAGATAAGAGCTATGGGGAAAGACACAGAATCCGTACCAGACTCATACGCATGCCAGACTTTTCAAATTTTTATAAGGAAAATATTTGTTATTTGAAATGTATTCATTTACTAAGACGTCACAGTTTTGCACTATTTTGTGTTGAATATTCATATGAATTTCTTCAACAAAAGGACATACTGTATGTTTCTGGCTGTAAAGCAACAAAATGTGACAAAGTTTGAGGGGTAGGAATATTTTTTGCAAGACACTGTAAATATACATATTGGTATGAAGTCCTTTTTGAAAAGAAAGAAAACCAAAGCTGTGACCTCACCGCTTCAGCTTTATCGCGGTTCATTTTAAATCACCTCCTGTGAGTATTAAGCCTTTGTATATCAGGTGTACTGCGGAGCAGTAATAAAACTTGGCCTGGATCACAGCCATCAGCAGCTGCCATGCTGGTGAGAGAGCTGCCTTCGTCAGTGTCGGGGGGCTCTTCACACTGATATGGAGCTTCATCAGTCAGAGTGACTCCAGCTGTCAGACTGTAGATTTGTTCTCTCTCACGGCTCTCGCAGGGCAGATAGTACTGACTGATTACGCTGGGGAGGATATGTGTGCTCTGGTGTGCTCCCCCTAACCATAAACATGCCATCTTCCCACAGTCCCATAGCCATGGGAAACCACATCCATACCTGCTGCTCAGGAAGAATCTCTGCCTTTACGTTTTGGACATCAGAGCCAGTGTGAAGTGTGCATCTGATGCCTTTCTATAATTAGCAGCAGCAGGGAATGATACACTTTTCATTACTTGGCTCTGGCAGCTGATTTGCACGCATCAGCAGCTGAACAGAACAGAGGTTCTGGTTTCCTTTAGCTTCAAAGACCCTTTATGCTCTTTGTGCACTTATTGAGTTGATGCAGTTTACGTTGCTGTTCTTAGAACTAATTTTTGGTTCATTCTATTATTGACAACTCGGAATTTTGCAGCTTTGTAGAGATTTGCGAACCTCAGACAGCCCAGAGTAAATCTTTTATAACTCATGTGCGTTCATCAAGGCTTCTGTTCCAAACAAACTGTGTAATATGAAGCTTTCTTTCCGATGCGTTGCCTCATAGATAGGAAACTAGAGAATGTATATTTAGGTTTGATAATCGCCTCTTCCATTTTTAGTAATATGCTAAGGCCTCTGCAAAAGAGAAAGATAAAAAGCAGTCAGTATATCTTTTTTGCACTGTTTGCAAAAATATAATTCACATATCAATTCTGCATCAGTTTGAAGTACATAACTTGCGTAAAATTTGAAGTTTAGAGTCGAATCTCTGCGCCAGCAATACAAGCATTTAGTCGACAAGAAGCCACATCGCCTCTAGTTTAGAGAGTGATGTAAATCAGACTCAAGGGTTTCCAGGTATTTAATCGCCTTAAATAATTTTCCTGTGTGAACTTCAAGTTTTATGACTCAAGTGTCAACATTGGGGACAGTAATGCTATCACAGGTGAAAAAAAAAAAGCTCACCAATCCACTCAGTGTCGGTGTAATCATTCACTCGGCTAGGCATGGGATAATCTCCAATGAAGGTAAACATACCTGTGGAAGTTTTTTAAGAGCATCAGCTTCAATACTTATTAAACAGATTGCAGCCAAGTCATAAATCTGGAAAAAAAAAAAAAAAAAAAACTTAAAAATTCTCAGATTCATTTCTCGCAATTTAGCTTGAAGGTGATTTACAATCTGTACAATCTGCTAACATGCATTCCAGGGCATCTGCAAAGGTCATACTCATGCAGTGAAGCGCATGTTCCAGAGCTTGATACACTAACTTAATGTCTGACAGAATCCTGCTGGAAAGAGGGAACTGTATCAGTATGTTCGTGTCAGAAGCTAAGACAGTGTCCATGAGTGAACGTTTGCGTCACAGCGTTCCATGATGGTCAAAAGGTGGAGAGTCAATGACTGCCACGGCATGACATGACGCTGGCAGAGACGTCCCTCGATGGCGGATGTCTTGAGGAGAGGAGGGGTGACTGAACAGGTGAGAAGGAGGAGCAGAAGGAGAAAGGGTGTCTGAATATGAACACATCCTGTAAGCTGACCTGTGGCAGGGCCAGGTGGACAGGAATGTGCTGTTGTGTGTGGATGGGATCCTCCCTTGAGCGCCCCAGCATGCCCGCCATCACCCCACACCAGCGGGCTATTTATACCACGTTGTGGGAAAATAACATCCCCAGCAGTGCAATCCGGGTCCTGCAAGGTTTATGCTCTCCACCCACATGCACGCATGCAAAACACCACCCTTGTTCCCAACTCCCTCGGTCACAAACAGCTCTGGGCTGAATTGCAGCACATAACCGCATTGAGGGATGAAGCACCGGCATGGTTAGGAACCCCTACGTCGCTCAAAAACTCTGTTCAGCCATGGTCACTTCTCAGAGGATGGGTTCGCTCCAGACCGATGGAGGCACCTCAGATTCATATCCTGAGCAGATTATGAAAAGCAAAGATTAACCTGCAGCACAAATATAAATTATAATGATGACTCAACACATCTTTTTTTCCTGATAGGGATTTAGCACGTGATCACGTGAAAGTTCTTAAACTCTTTTTTCATATTTGCTCATGTTACAACCACAAACATCAGAACACATTAATTGGATTTTATGTAGGCCAACAGAAAGTAATGCGCAGTTGCAAAGCGGGAAATTATTACAGAGAGAAATTATTGCATTAAATTTAACCTACTTTTATTTGCAAAAATAACTCAAGCTCAGTTAGACTGGATAGTAAACGCCTATAAGCGTCAGTGCTTTCCAACAAATCTCTGTTGGATTTAGGCCTAGACTTTTATGAGGACATTCTGACATCTCGATGTAGCTGCGGCTGTGTGTTTAGTGCTGTTGTCCCGCTGGATTGTGAGCCTTTTCTCCAGTCTCAAGTCGTTTACAAACCACTAATAAGATTTATTTCTGGTCCTGTATATAGCCAGTGTTCCCGGGGAATAAAATGATTGTTACAGCAACATGCAGCCACCACCTTCTTTGGTCAGGTTATGCAGACCTCGCCAGTTTTTTTCTCCCCAGTATAAACAACCGCTTCTTAAACTAATCCAATACTTTCATCCTGACCTGCCTGCTGTGTTTTCCCACTAATTTTCTGTAGCAAACCTCTGAGGCCAGCTGCATTTACACTGAGATTATGTAACAACGCCAAGGTACTCCGTTTACTTCTTAGTTGACTTTTGAAGGCAATTAATTGTAGAAGGCTTTATTTTGGAGTAGCAAAATAAAAAAGGCTGAATGAATGCAACACCATTTTCACATTTTTATTTGTAAAAGACAATTGTAAGTAGATTTTTCATTCAGTTTGCTATGTTCTGCTTTATGTTGGTTTATCACATCAAACCCTAACAGAAAACACCAAAATCTGTGGTCGCAATGTGAAGAAATTTGAAAGGGTTCAACGTGTTTGAATACTTTTGCAAAGCCGTGTAAGTTGGTGTAACTGAAACTTCGGTGAGGAAGTCACAAACCCTTGAATGATTAATGTAATACAGGGTGGTGATATTAACTCCTCTGTGGCTTCCGGTCTGCTTAGTCCAACATGACCATATCATCTTACCACAAACTGTAAAAAAATGTTGCAGTAAATATTTACAAAGACACAAGCCAAGCTAAAGACCACTTTAAATTATTTCAAGTGAATAAAACCCCCGTTTAACCCACTTCTACCCCCTCGTTGTGTGAAAAAAGTGCTGGTGTACACCACAAGCGTGTGGTGATGCTTGAGTTGGTGTCTGATTCATTTCAGGGACTCTAGACTGCAGGTGATAGCTTCCAGTTCAAAGCCATTTTTAAGGAGACTGCTCAGACCTTGACTGAATAATTCCACCCTGAACAAAGACTCAGTAAAACACAGGCTGAGATTAGTTATAAAAAGAAGGTGCAGTAATGTTAGATATAATATTACTGATGGAGGTTCTGTGGAGACTTGAAGCTCAGAATCAAAGACAAATTCTCAAAATACCAGTGAAAACATTAAAATAGCTGGTTAAATGAAGGTTTATTTTCTGTAAGTCAACTCAAGATTTTTCCATCGACAAAAATGTGTCATCTTCGCCATCCCTTTTTAATAAGTTGTAAATTAAATTTTAAAAATGTGTATATTTCCAAGTTGTTGTATTGTGTGTATTAGATGTAAAACGCTTAATCCGCATAAATTAGTCTCTTCTCCTGTATCTCTCTTGGCGACTCGTTTGATCAGCAGACTCCTAAAGAATGCAGATGACATCGTTGTTATTATATATAATCTTTTATTTATATGGAAAAATCTCTTGAGGGCTGTTGTCTCATTTACATTGATCAGGAGGTGGACCAGCAAGTCCACCAAAAGACTACAAGAAAACCACAGCCTTCAACCTTACCTTCCTGTTTTATGAAAACGCTAAAAACTATTATTTCCACCAAATTTATATTTAAAATGTCTGTACATGGAGGAGAAAGTGCATTTTATGTTTATGTAGCGCACTCAAACGCATGGAAGCATGTTTGTGAACATCTGTGCAGAGACAGAAACACTTTAAATATCACGTGAATGCCCAGCTCTAAGAATACATTGGAGTCATGTCACTCTGATGCAAAACATAAAACACTTTGCAAAAATGTTTATGGATATAAATAAAGATTTTTCTATTGGGTTCAATAGAAGACCGGCCAGTGTAACACACTGGGCCCTCCAAACCATGCTCGTCTGCATTTTTTCACTTTTAACTCACACGCCACAAGTCATGGAGTGTAAAATGAGGGCGCTGCACTGCGTTGGAGGGCTAATTGTATCATAAATTCACAAGCTGCTAAAAGACAGGCATGGCTGGAATTCACACATGAGCCATTACTTTCTCCTAGCCAACAGCTTCAAATTGCATGCATGGGTGTGCGTGCGTGCGTGTGTGTGTCTGTGTCATGTGTGGGTGTGTGGCCCTGCTATGAATGGGCATTGTCATTATTTAAATAAATGTCGAAATAAATTGTTTTAGGAAATGATGGGTTAGGTGAGCATTTATAAGGTAGTGTTTGCAAGTGTGATGAAGCCAAGATGTGGGATGCTGATAGACTCCTTACTGGTGAGACTGGATGAACAGGCGTTTCAAAAAGTACCGTTGTTGTTACTTGTTGCGCACACTTTTGCAACACAGATATTGAACCTTTTCAATTCTTTGTATTTTTCTTTTTTTTGTCTGAATTGTCCTGGGTATATTTTACATTAAAGGTATAAAAAGATACGGCCGTATTTTTGTTTGAGTCCTCCTCATCGTCCACTGCCTTCCTTCCCTGTGGGGTTCTCATAGGTTCATTTTACATGCTCTTATTTGATTTGATTTTAAAGTGACATCTTTTTTATTTTTTTATTTTATGTTCGCGATTCTCTGTTAGCCTCAAAACGTGCCCCGAATCTCCACTGAATACATTGCTTGACTGTCTGAAAATGTTTAAGTTATGCTCATCACTCAGCTTTCTTAATTTAATTGAAATAAAACTGTTGTAAAACTGATTGTGATTTTACGATACACTTTCCTTCATCAAGCAGATAAATGCAATTGACAAAAACACATTTTCTTTCATTTTGAAAATCTAATTTCTTCCTTAATGTACTATTTTAATATCCTTTATTTTGGTATATCCCTGTCTCTGTTTTTTTTTTTTTTGTTTGTTTGTTTTGTTTTGTTTTCAACTCATCCAAAATAAAGCAGTTTCACTTCTGACTGGAAAACTTAAGCACCTGTCCAAGCTCTTTTATAATGACTTTATCACAAAAGTTCATTTCAGCATTTAGTTTAAGAGTTTATTGTTGATTTTTAAATCATTACAAGCATCCGCATCCACATACCTGTCAAACTCTCAAATTTCGTACACTCCCAAAAGGTCACAAAGATCAGTCATGCAGACGCTCTTATATAAGGAGAGGCATTCTAGCTTTTACCATTTGCTGCATCTAAAGTGGAATAACCTGCCTCTTCATATTAGGATGTGTCCTTGTTTTCTTTTTCACATTATTTCAAATTTCTTCTTCAATTTCTTGTGTGTCCAGCACTTTGGTCAGGTTCTGTTCTTTTGAAAAAACTGAAATCTTGTCGTCTCATGTTTTACATGGCAAGAAAGTGCAAGCTAGCACAAGTGTGTAAACCTTTGAGAGCCATGTTAACCAGGATCCTGACCTATATCGGAACCTGTTGACTTGTAAGGCAGAGGTGTGTTTTTGACCGGGCTATGACTCATTGCGCTGTTAACCTTGCTGTGAATGTGACAAATGTGATGGAAATTTACAAGCCTCTGTTTTCTTTTTTTACTTCCTGACATTGGCTCCGATTTCTCTCCTCTAGCCTTAATTCTATATTTGTGAACATGTATAAATATTTCTCACGCCTTCCTGACATCCGCAGGATCTCAAGTCAGCTATTTTTGAAGTAGACATGCCACATCTTGAGAAGAAAGTCATCTAAGATGATGTTGTAGACTTGAGACAATGTGCAATGCAGGTTCAAGCCAAAGAAAACAAAGAAAAGAAAAAACTTCCACACTAACCCCCCCAAACCCCCTCCTGCCGCACCTTCACCTCCCGTGAGAAGTTCCTAGTTCCCAGGAACCGGTGTATGTCTGTGTGTGTTTGTGTGGCAATAATGCACCAGACCCCCTTCAACTTCCTCTTTTGGCCTTCTGTATTTTATGGCACCTCATCTCTGCCATACAGCTGCTGTCTCTGCAGCTTCCCTTGCTCTGATTGGATGATGCAGGAGTTTGACAGGAGATAGTGATCGGGAAGAGAAAGGGAAGCAGCTGGGATGAGGTGGGAAGCTGGATGAGATGATGGACACATCCGCGGATCCTTGTTACGTTTCACTTTCCCACCACACTGCATCTGTGCAAAATGATATTGTAAATCCTCACTTACAGTACCTTCCAAATGTATTCATACCCTTTGTTCAGATGAAGCTTTAAAAAAAATGTTGAAAATTGAGGCATTTGATTTCAGACCTTTCTACTCTTGTAACCCTAACAAGGATTGGTTGAGGATAACACTTCTTTACAACGGAAGACCACTAAACAGAAAAATGGAGCACTAAACTGACCAACTACAAACAAATTTAAAAAACTGGAGGAACACCAAAACGCCAGCTTTAACCCAAAATCAATAATTTTTTTAATTTTGCCTTAACTTAAACTGCTCACATTGTCAGTAGCTATAGGTATTGAAACTCTGGAGCCTGTTGAACGTGGATGGAAGCACTCACTGGTATCCAGGTGAGTGTGCATCATGTACAGTAGGTTTTGATTAGTTCTGCACATCTTGAGAGTGAAACAGTTCCTTGTTCTTGTTTGCAGAAGAATTTATGCTCAGTCAGATTCGGTGGCGAGCAATCCAGACAGAAAAATGCTCTGACCTAAATTGTTCCATCATGATTTCTGGCTGCATGTTTAGAGCTGCTGCTCTGCTGGAAAGTACACATTTGTCCCATTTGCAAGTATTTCGCAGGCTTCTACAGATTTATTAGATTATTGAAACCATCCATCCTAACATCTATCTTATATATCCCCTCGATCATGTGCAGGGTCACAGGGGAGCTGGTGCCTATCTCCAGCAGTCACAGGTTGTGCACCCAGGTCATGTCAGAAGTCAGAACAAAGGGAGGCACAGCTCACAGCGTGAACGTTGTTTGGACTGTGGGAGAAAACTAGAGTACCTTGAGAAAACTCATGCATGCACTGGGAACTTCACACAGAACTGGATTGGGAACTGAAAACGTCTCACTAACAAGGCAACAATGTTGACCATTGAGGCAGCTTGCTTTATAAAAAAGAATGAAAATAATGGATGCAAAAAAGTTTCAAACTAAATCTTGATTCCTGAGTTATTAAATCACTCATGAGCTCAAATGAGGTTTCCCCCCCTCAAAGTTGGCCAAAAACCCCCGAGGATGAGCTTCACCCTCAAAGACCATGGGAGATTAAAGAATTTCTCAAACAGGCATGAAAGAATCAAAGCAACACTCCAGGTATATTTTTGATAATTGTAACGTGATGTAAAGCTCAAAAAGGTTTATTTTACATAATACTGTCAATGAAATGACAAAAATCTCAAAATCTTTTTTTCCACATTGTCATAATGGAGTAAATTTGTGTGTAGAATTTTAAGGGAAGAGATTAACTTAGAAGAATTCTGTAACAAATCAAAATGTGGAAAAAGCGAAGCATTGTGAGTATTTTACAAATGCATTATACAGTATATGGTTTTCTGTAGGGGTTGCAAAAATGCAGAACTAACAGCGGTGCAAAACTTACACTACCCTTCACATTGAGCACATTAGAAAACTGTGAAGTACAGTAAGGCCTCTTATATGTTGTGGAGTGACTTTCCTTTTGACCTGAAAACAGGGCCGTTATGAAAGAAGATTTGCTAGAGGCTGTGGAGGACCAGAAACTGAACATCATCTTTGAGCAGGACAACATACAATCAAAGCTAGGAGAGATTTCTGGTTCTAGATGTGCAGAGACGGTTGAGTCATAACCCAAAGGACAACTTTGATTGCAGCAAAGTTTTATCTATGGGTACCAGAATAACATGGGCTGAATACAAAAGTATGTCAGACATTTATGTAATTGTAACAGATTGCAATACTATCATTAGCTTGTAGCTGTCAGCATTTCATGGTAGCATAATACTAAAGCTCTGATCAAATAACCTACTTATGGGTATAAATAAATGTTACACAACATTGTTCCCCTCTATTTTCTTGTGGGTCACAGTAAAGTCAGCCCATTAACCCATTAGGAGCAAACACGACTGCATGTTTCCACATTAGCCAGCGAGATAAAATTAGGATCCTTGCACTTAAATAATCAAGGGATTTATAATTAAGTTTTATGTTTGCCTCTGTGGAAACCGAAAGCCAGCAGACCAAATTAAAACCTGTAGTCGTCATGTCTGAAATGCAGTACAGGCTGGAGGTGAAGGTTGAGGTGAATTAATAATTTAAGGTGCTGTTCCTTTAAGACTACAAAATCAAGTGTGGGTGTGTGGCGCCACACACCATCAGTTTTTTTTTGACAGGAAATCTAATCAAGATATGTCAATACGAGTGGGAAATAGAGTACTCCAGTTTGCCTTAAAACACAGATAAAATGTGCAGAAATTGATATTTCAGTCCGTTACTGTCAAAAGCCACACATGTGTGTGTTTGAATCTGGCTCTGTGTGTTTAGTACATGTGCCGTATTCCTGACCTCTGATCACATAAAGTATTTTAATCCAATCAGCTTCGTTTTCACATGACTGTCACACACTCGCTGCTGCCATGGTAACGTGCAGAGGAAGGAAAGAAAGCAGTGGAGAGAAACACCAGGCATGTTGTCGCCTCTTTAATCACTGTGAAATTAACACACACACCCACACACACACACATTACACAAGGTTTTATTTACTTTCTTTTACAACAGAAGGGGCTTCTTTTTTTTAGACCTTTACCACCACAATTTATGCTTGGTTATGAGAAGTAATTGATTGAACACAGACAACAAAATTGAAGGTTCTGTGTGCACTTGTGTTCTTTCTTATTTTTCTGCAGAACTGGCAAGATTCATGCGGTTACATTCAGACACGGGGCATATCCAGGCTTAGAAGTAAAGAGAATGGTTGGGCAATGGGCGGCAGACACTGAAAGTAAGAGGAAGACAGACAGGATGGACGAAACTGCAAAATGCGAGCGCTGTCGCTCACTGTGACGCATTTAGGAGCAAGCCGTGGATTAAAAAAAAGAACAACTTTCAGTGCCATTAAAACAGGCTTTTACAAAAACAGCCTCAGAGCTGTTTTAATGGAACATGATGACAAAGAGAGATAAATTTGATCACAACAGTGACAAACTCAACTTCCCTTGAAAGGTGAAAAGGTTAACCTGTGCCCTGTGGTTTGCTTTTTGGCACGCTACCCTCTGCTGCTTCTCATTTTTTCTCTGACATTTCCTGTTCTATCTCAAGTCGGAGGCTCAGAGTGCTATAGTCTGAGAGCCAGAAGCTCTTGTTTGCAACATCAGGGTTTTATCCTAAACTGCCACTGCACTTTATAATACTTTTTTTAAATTATTATAATTAAATCGTGTTTCACACACGATTTAAAGCAAAGCTAAAGGCATCAGCTGCGGAGTGAGGACAATTTTGAGTCCTGTTTTGCAGCTCCCTCTGTTTAACAGTGAGCAAAGCACTCTACCTGCTGGACAAAAGCAGCATGAGCAGGCTGTTAAAACAGAGCACCTTAACACCATTAGTTTGCTCTAGGTCAAGATCGTAAGGGGAAGTTGCTCTGTAAACCAATTGAGAGACAGCGTATGTCCTTTTGCCCAACAAAACCTGGTATTAGAAAATATAACGCACACTGAACGTTGAGATGCTGCGCCTGGGAGGACACTCTGACTCACAAAGTTTCATTTTCTTGATCCAGTCTTGACTCTGTTGTTTTACTTATATTTCCCCCATTCCATTTCAAAGGTTTTTCCAGGAAGTATTCTGCATATTTTAGAACAATGGTCCATCAACAGTAACAGCACCTAGGGTAGGAACAATATTTAAGTATGTTTCTTTTATTCTAGAGATCTGACAGTAATCAAACCTGGGTAATTCCACGGACATTGAACAAAAAAAAAAATCGAGATAACCAATGATTTAACAAGAAGGTTAAACCAAGGAGGTGATTACTTTCTTTCAAAGAGCCAGAAGAGTTTTAAAAACTTTTTCCCTTAATGAACGAAATCATCATTTGAAATCTAAACTGCACTTTGAGTTTACTCAGGTTGATTTGTCTTGTGGTAACATGAGTAGGATAATCGAAAACATTCAAGTGCGTTGGCACAGAAACCGTAAGTGATTGGTTCCTTGGACCAATTAATTTTTTTTTTTTTTACTTTCACAGCTTTACTTTAACAGTGAATTAAAAATTGAGGTTGTGCAGTGTTAGTTTCAGTTGTTAGGATTACAGTTTCATTTGTTAGATCAGGGATCTGCAACATGCAGCTCAGAAGCTATAAGTGCCTGTTTGGCTCATTTAAGTTTGGTGTGGTAATATAATAAAAGACAATATATTAATCTGTTATTGTTTGTCCCCATGAGTGATTGCAGGACACTGGTGAATCTGATGTAGAACTGAAATTCAGCGCCACCCAAAAGTTATTAGAGGCCCTCAATCTTGATTCCTCATTGAAAAACTGGATTTAATGATGAACTCTTAAAATCAAGAAATAAATAAAATAACTGACAATAAAAATATTTAGCATATTTACTGTAAGAAATATGCTAAATATTTGCTGCTGCAAATATTTATTTGCTACAATAAATATTTAGCATATTTGCTTTACTTGCAAATATGTTGTATTTGCACTACAAATACAGAAAATATGCAATACAGATAGTGTACAGCATATTTCTTCAATAGAAACACCATTTCTATTGAAGAAATGCTCTTCAATGGATAGAAGTACTAAGACTTTGTTTTAAGTGGTGTATTCGAAACATTTCTATTCATAAACCAACTGAAGTTGGGGTTGGCTTGTGGCTCAAACAATAACCATTTTTGAGAACCTCTGCTTTAAATAATTCAAAGAAATAAAGAAAGAATTGGTTCACAGATTAAATGGGTTGTGTTTCAGGGAAAAGTGTGTGTTTCAACCAGTGGCAATTTTTAACGATCATTTCAGTCCAGACTTCAAACTCTTGCTTATCGTGATAAGGATCAGCTCAAGTTGAAGCCCTGTGACAGACAGGAAGCACATTTAGTGCAAATAATTTTATTCATAGAACAAAAAAAGAGAAGATGTCCCTTCCTGCTGTGAGTAAAAAGATAGAAATAATTCAGCATGAATCCACTTTGAGTCGCTTCTGTGGGTTCAATTAATCTCCTCTCCAATTAAATGACTAAAACATTGTTATAATTACTTCGTTTAGAATAACAATTTACAGTGCCTTGCACAGATATTAAAAACACCTGATTCGCTTTTTTCAGTTTGCTAAGTGCAAACTATCAATCCATATACCAAAAGTGAACCCAAATTTGACAAGTATGGCAGAAAAGTAGCACTGCCTATCGTCTTGAACACACCCATGTCTCAGTCTGCATGCTGTGGACATATCCCTCCTTGGCATTGGTTCAAATTCAATTAACAATTAATGTTGCCAAAGGGAAATTAAAAGTTAGTGTAACTCATTAAATTAAAGATTTATGTAAATCATACCATTAAAATTAAAGACCTCTCCTTGGGCTGCCACCTTATTGTGGTGGAGGGGTTTGAGTGTCCCAATGATCCTAGGAGCTATGCCGTCTGGGGCTTTATGCCCCTAGTAGGGTCACCCAAGGCAGACAGGACCTATGTGAAGGACCAGACAAAGGGACCAGACAAAGGGGTCATCATAAGCCTGAAGACCCCTTATGATGAGTTTCAACAATGGACTTCATTGTTGAAATGCTGCGTCCGGGCAACTGTTCCCTTGCCCGGATGCGGGTCACCGGGGCCCCAATCTGGAGCCAGGCCTGGAGGGGGGGCACGATGGCGAGCGCCTGGTGGCTGGGCTTTTACCCATGGAGCCCGGCCAGGTTCAGCCTGAAGAGGAGACATGGGTCCCCCCTCCAATGGGCCCACCACCTATGGGAGAGGCCAAAGAGGTCGGGTGCAGTGTGTGATGGGTGGCGGCCGAGGGAGAGGGCCCTGGCGGTCTGATGCTCGGTTGCAGAAGCTGGCTCTTGGGACATGCAATGTCACCAAGACAAGTGCGGAAGGAGCCAGAGCTTAGAAATAGTCAGTCTAACCTCGACGCATGGCTCTGATTCTGGAACCAGTCTCCATGAGAGGGGCTGGACATATTTCCTCTCTGGAGTTGCCCACGGTGAGAGGCGTCGGGCAGGAGTGGGCATACTTGTTGCTCCCCATCTCAGCGCCTGTACGTTTAAGTTCACCCCGGTGAATGAGAGGGTAGCCTCCCTCCACCTACTGGTGGGGGGACGGGTCCTGACTGTTGTTTGTGCTTACGAAGTTCAAATAACCCACCCTTCTTGGAGTCCTTAGAGTGGGTACTGGAGAGTGCCCCCCCTGGGGACTCCCTTGTTCTGCTGGGGGACTTCAATGCTCATGTGGGCAATGACAGTGAGACCTGGAGGGGCGTGGTTGGGAGGAACGTCCCCCCCCGATCTGAACTCGAGTGGTGTTCTATTGTTGGACTTCTCTGCTCATCATAGATTGTCCATAATGAACACCATGTTCAGGCATAAGGGTGTCCATATGTGCACTTGGCACCAGGACACCCTAGGCTGCAGTTCAATGATCGACTTTGTCATCATTTCATCGGATCTGCGGCCGTATGTCTTGGACACTCGGGTGAGGAAAGGTGCGGAGCTGTCCGCTGACCACTACCTGGTGGTGAGTTGGTTCTGGTGGTGGGGGATGCCGGTCAGACCTAGCAGGCCTAAACATGTTGTGAGGGTCTGCTGGGAATGTCTGGTGGAGTCCCCTGTGAGACAGAGCTTTAATTCCCATCTCTAGCAGAACTTTGAACATGTTCCGGGGGAGGTGGGGGACAATGAGTCTGAGTGGACCATGTGCCTCCATTGTCGAAGTGGCTCATCGGAGCTTGGTTGTCGGTGCCTGTCACAGCGGCAACCATCGAACCCACTGGTGGACACCTTCGGTGAGGGATGCTGTCAGACTGAAGAAGGAGTCCTATCAGGCCTTTTTGGCCTGTGGGACTCCAGAAGCAGCTGATGGGTACCGGCGGGCGAAGCGGCATGCAGCTTGGGTGGTTGCCGAGGCAAAAACTCGGGCATGGAAGGAGTACGGAGGGGCCATGGAAAAAGTCTTCCACAAGGTTTCGACGCGATTCTGGTCCACCATCCGGCGTCTCAGGAGGGGGGAGCAGTACAGCACCAACACTGTTCATAGTGGGGGTGGGGTGCTCCTGACCTCGACTCGGGATGTTGTGGGCCAGTGGGCAGAATAGTTTGAAGACCTCCTCAATCCCACCAACATGCCTTCCACTGAGGAAGCTGAGCCTTGGGACTCTGGGTTGGGCTCTCCAATCTCTGGGGATGAGGTCGCCGAGGTGGTTAAAAAGCTCCTCGGTGGCAGGGCCCTGGCGGTGGATGAGATTCGCCCGGAGTTTCTTAAGGCTCTGGATGTTGTAGGGTTGTGTTGGCTAATGCAACTCTGCAATATTGCATGTACATCAGGGGCAGTTCCCCTGGATTGGCAGACTTGGGTGGTGGTCCCCCTGTTCAAAAAGGGGGACCGGAGGGTGTACTCCAATTACAGGGGGTAACATTCTTAAGCCTCCCTGGCAAGGTCTATTCAGGGGTCCTGGAGAGGAGGGTCCGTCAGATAGTCAAACCTCGGATTCAGGAAGAGCAGTGTGGTTTTTGTCCTGGTCATGGAACACTGGACCAGCTCTACACCCTCAGCTGGGTGTAGAGCTGAGGGTGTTCGCCCAACCAGTCTACATGTGTTTTGTGGACTTGGAGAAGGCGTTCGACCGTGTCTCTCAGGGAGCTCTGTGGGGGGTTCTCCGGGAGTATGGGCTACCAGGACCTTTGATGCGGGCACTCAGGTCCCTGTATGACCGGTGTCAGAGTTTGGTCCACATTGCCGGCAGTAAGTCGAGCTCGTTCCCGGTGAGAGTTGGACTCCACCAGGGCTGCCCTTTATCACCGATTCTGTTCATTTCTTTCATGGACAGAATTTCTAGGCCCAGCCAACGTGTTGAGGGGATCAGTTTTGGTGGCCTTAGGATCGCATCTCTGCTTTTTGCGGATGATATGGTCTTGTTGGCCTCATCAGGTCGTGATCTGCAGCTCTCGCTGGAGTGGTTCACAGCCGAGTGTGATGCGGCTGGGATGAGGATCAGTGCCTCCAAGTTCGATGCTATTGTCTTGAGCCGGAAAAGGGTAGAGTGCCTTATTCGGAGTGGGGGGCGGGTTGTTCTGCCCCAAGTGGAGGAGTTCACAATCTTGTTCACGAATGAGGGAAGAAGGGAGCGGGAGATTGACAGGCGGATTGGCGCAGCGTCTGCTGTGAAGTGGGCGCTGTACCGGTCCGTTGTGGTAAAGAGAGAGCTGAGCCAAAAAGCGAAGCTCTCGATTTACCAGTCAATCTACGTTCCTACCCTCGTCTATAGTCATGAGCTTTGGGTCATGACCGAAAGTACGAGACCACGGATACAAGCGGCCAAAATGGGTTTTCTCCGTAGGGTGTCTGGGCTCTCCCTTAGAGATAGGGTGAAAAGCTCGGTCATCCGGGAGGGACTCAGAGTAGAGCTGCTGCTCCTCCCCATCAAGAGGAGCCAGTTGGCTCAGGCATCTGGTCAGGATGCCTCCTGGACGCCTGCCTGGTGAGGTGCTACGGGCACATCCCAACGGGAGGAGGCCCCAGGGAAGACCTAGGACACGCTAGAGAGACTATATTTCTCGACTGGCCTGGGAATGCCTTGGGATTCCCCCGGAAGAGCTGCAA
This sequence comes from Girardinus metallicus, assembly GCA_903067095.1. NCBI lineage: Eukaryota > Metazoa > Chordata > Actinopteri > Cyprinodontiformes > Poeciliidae > Girardinus > Girardinus metallicus. Next base: position 31,617 of record CAEGAE010030069.1, on the reverse strand, counting down.
CAAGTGGCTGGGGAGAGGGAACTCTGGGCCTCCCTGCTTAAGCTGCTACCCCATTGATCCGACCCCGGATAAGCAGAAGAAAATGGATGAATGGATGGATAAAATTAAAGATACAGACTGTTACTATTGTTGCAGTCTGTATCACAACAAATCTGAAGAAGCCTCTGACTGAAGACGTTCCGTTTTTCTATGACAGTCTCATGAAGAGGATGCTGAGGATTATTCATAATTTGCTCGATTTTATGTAAAATCCGTCTTTACAATGACAGAGAAACTGGTCAGTGTTATGATTAAAGTTGAGACTTAATGCAGAGTTTCAAAGCCTTCCTTCAGATTAAAGCGTATAGTTTAGCATGTAGCGTATAGTGATGTTTTCTATCTGATCTCAGATCGTTCACATACTTCAGATCTGCAAGGTTAGTTGAGAAACACTCCAAAAAGACTTGTATCTGTAATTAAAGTGAAACTCGGTTCTACAAGAGTGACTACTATATGAAGCACGGATTAAGGTAGTTGAACAACTCAATGTTTTGATTGGCTGAGCTCATTATCTTGGCAGACAGTTTGAAAGTACGACTCGTGATACTTCATATTTACCAAAACTTCCAAGAGTTCAATACAGGTCATCTAAGTATCATGAGTCGTACTTTCAAACTGACTCTGAATGTCAATAGATCAAACATGATAACTTCAGACATTTAATCAAACTCCTCAGTCGCTACAAAGTTAGGTAGTTTATTTTTCGGCATTTATTCTGCTTACAATTCAGGGGTGCCATTCCATCAAACAGCACTTTCCATTTCTGCTTAGTTCCGACTTATTAATGTCAGCTATAAAAAGGAAATGCATAAACAATAAGAAATGGATTACATAGATTACAGCTTTAAGTAATTTAATAACTTACAACACAGAGGCTGCTGGAAGTGATTTCACTTGCGGTAAACCTAAAATTTTGAATACTCCCGCCGCAGTCTTCTCAAAAGGTGACTGTAAAAGCTTAATGTGATAAGAGATGACAGAAAGAAAACTTGAGACAGAACTGATGTAAAAGAATATGAGTTGAGTGAATATGTTGACTAACTCGACATACTAAAAAAAAAAATTTTATAAAAAAATGTTTGCCACGTAAAAATGCACCGATCAGGCTTTTGCAGTTTTCTCAGGGTCAAACCTACCAATTTTGGCTTTTTTTCCCCTCCAAAATAATATAAATGTCACACTATCATGTATGCTTGATTTATGAAGTGTAAATAAGTACATCCTGTCAGAGTTCACAAGCCAAGTGCTGCTCGTGAATAGCATGAGCTCTTAGTTTTGACGCACTTTGGGGAACAGATCTTTTAAGCCCTGATCTGTCATTTGCACATCGTGGAAAACCGATCCGATTCCTTTCTGTGGTGGATGGATCGGTGCATCTCTAGTGCTGCCTACTGCGCACAATAAGGAGCACCTTCATGAGCGAATATCCACATGCAGGTGTTTTTACTTTGTAAGAAAAGGCTGAAATTAATGTTGGAATTTGAACCAAATTAAGCGGTAGCTAAAGATTATCTTAATTATTTTTAGTGTCACTAGCATCCCCTAAAAAAGTGAAAAAACACAAAAATCAGAAAGGTTTATTTACTTGCCTTAACAGTAGGAAGTTCTGTATTTTCCTTTGTTATGTCTATTATGTACCTCTATATACGTTTTCCTAATTATTTGTGAATTCAGAGTATAATCCATAAAGCTATCCCTACTATAATCATATAGTAAATGAACAAAACTGCCAAAGTGATGTGATCAGACTTCTAAGAAAAAAAGGTGATTAGTTTCTTTCATCTGTATAATTAGACATACAGAAGCTTCAGCCAGACACTCCTTTATAGTACAGAAGAGCTTTAGAAACTTACAACACAGGAAATTTTCTTTTTTTTTTTCCTCTCATCACTTACCCACAAATCACCTTCAATAACAGGCAACCCACATACACACAGAGACTCGCACGTTTACTTATTTCCTTTGAAATGCGGGGCAACTTCAACGGTATTACTGTATGATAATAATAAAACAAAGCATTCGGACATCATTTAACTTCAGATCAGACACCCACGCGTGGACAAGGTGAGGACAGACAGAGCAGGGGGACAGTATGTCTGTAAAGTCTCCTTAGGAAGCAGGGATGCTGTTGTTCATCAAAAGCGAAAGCTTCTTTTTCACGTCCGCAGACTGCGCACAGCTCATTTTCCACTTCTCTACCTCCTTCCTCTTCCCCTCCTCCTCCTCCACTTTCGTCACTCAGAGCCACCAGAAGCGAACGTAAACGATGAGCATGATGAAAAAGACGCCCCCTGCTGCCAGCTTGGCGTAAGTGGAGCGGGTGTTCAGGTATTTGGCGTCACTCCTGTATTTCTTCGACAGGCTGGACAAGTTGCTGGCCTTGGAGTCTAGTGCTGTGCGAGGAAGACGAGGGAGAAGACGATGAGTGCAATGCAAAAGCAGACTTTTTTTTTTTTTTTCTTATGACACGAGAGCAAACGCTTGACATACCAGAGAGCGCCTCCCCTCTCTGCAGGACCTCCTCGATGTTAGCCACCATGATCTTCTGCACGTCCTGTAGCTCCGTGTTGATGCTGCCCAGGTTCCTTCTGGCTCGGCTGTCGATGTACAACTTCTTGGTTTTTTGAATGTAGGTGTCTGAGGAAACGGCATTAGTGAGCAGATTTCTGCAGTCCTACCTTGTGGTTAATCATGATGCTCAGACTCATAACTCTGATTGATCATTTTTTTGTCCTCATTTGATCCTCAGAGTTAGGGCTGCAACTAGCGATTATAAAAATATTTAATATAATTAAAAAAATATGTATTTCAAAATTTTATGTCAATTTCAAGTCTTTTATATATAATTTCAACTTTTTGTGAATTAGAGAAAAATCACAATAAACTCAAATTTTCAAGGACAGAAAAAAAAAATATTGTCAATTCATCAATTACAGCTCAAAATTGTAATGACATTCATGAGCATGAGCATGAGTCAAAGTCTGACCAAATATATTAATATTAAAAAAAATGATCAGTATGTTTAAATATTCCGTAGCAGGTTCTTACATGCTGTCAGTCATACTGTCAGAGTCTTTTGTTTCTTACCAAACTCGATGAAGGAGTAAGGACGGGATACTGTGGGGACCTTCTTTCCGTGCTGCTCATGAAACTCTGCCTGCAAATCTTCAAGGTACGCAAAGGCTAGCTTCTTGGAAAAGCTGGCTTCCGACAGCACAAGGTAGCAAACTCCTTGTTCTATGAAATAGCTGCGGGGAGAACCAAAACATAGATCATGTCAAAAACTCAAAGTGGCAAAGGAAACGGAGAAAGAATCATTGAGTGTGGAGTAAGTAAAGCTTGTTCTCTGTTTGTGTAAATGTTTAAGATGAGGATGGGGCTACTCCTTACTGAGCTACCAATCCAGGTAGGAGTGAAGGAGGCAGCCAAAAATAAACAGTGAAGAAAAGTGGCAAAAATCAAGATTTTCAGATTTTATTAAGGCTTGATGTGTTGATTCTGTTTATTTTTATTGGGCTTTTTTTTTTTGTTACTTTTAAAAAAGGAATTAAAGAACTTAAACAAAAAAAGTGGTTTGGGCTTCTCAAGAGATTTGAATCTAAAAGAAAGTTAAAATAAACATTTAATTTGGTTTCCTCTTACTGTTTATTAAAAAAATAGATTTAAAATAGACTCCCATCTTTTAATGATACAATGTTTTGAACTGCTATAAATGAGTTTGGTCTCTGTACGGATTTAGCTTCACTGTCCAGATAAGAGTTCTGAAAACACTGATTTGGTTTTGCTTCATTTGACATTTTTGACAGAGAGAAAACTAATGGGAGCAAACAATAGTTTTTTGTTTTGTTGAAAAAAAAACAACAACAAAAAAACCCCAATTTATAAAAAACATTTTTTTGGCAGTCAACATGGTTTGCTAAACACATCTTCACACTCACTGAAACGCCATCGATCCAGCCTCTAAAGTGCAGCGTGTGGGACTCTGTTCGTTGAGTTTCCTGAAAAGCTGCTTGGCCTGAGTCTGATACTGCTGAAGGTCTCGACCCACCTGAAGAAAAATAGAAAGAAAAACAAAACTCTATCAAACAACTTGCCGATTATGTTAACCATAAAATACTTGTATGCTGGTTTTATGAGCCCCTGGACAGAGTGACTGCACAAGCAAATGTCTATGAGAGGATAATGGCTGCGTAACTACTTGGAGGAAAAACAAAAACATTTTTTTTGTACTACTTTTGCTCTTTTTTTGCCTTGAGAATGGATTTAAATGAAAGACGATGCTATTTCAACAGTGAGTACAGGGCCTATTGGGCTGGGTTGGATAACAATAAATGATAGCGTTAGCACTGCAGCATCACAGAAAGACAGACGATGAAGCACAAAGCAGAGACACAACAAACCTTCTCGCTTCCCTTTTTGAAAGCACACAAGAAAGTAAAGAAAAACATGTTAGACTCCTTTGTAGCTATGCACTAAGTAAAACAGCTCATTGTGTTACAGAGGCCAGTTCTCAGATTTAAAGTATCTTTTCAAAGTTCTTAATTGTCGTCAGGATCCTTTAGTCTAAAATGACACAGCAAAACTTTTCATAAGAGAAGCAAGACAATGTCAACATACCAATACTGGCCTCTGGAGGCTCATATAGGTAAAGCTGTGTGAGTGCAGTATGCACAGTCATGGTTGATACTTTTGCCAGGAACACAAATGTAGCAGTGTTGTGTTTTTAAACGTTTCTATGGTGTGGAGAAACATTTTACACTTATAAACAATTGCATTAAATTTAAGTGAAGGGCAGAAATTTAGAAAGATAACCATTCTTAATAAATTCTGCAACTCGGCTTGTTGCGTATGACGTTCTAGAGGAAATTACATCTAGTGGCGAGAAACCACACTTGGTCTTGTCAGTGCTTTAAGTAGATCAGGTTGGTGTTTTTTTTTTTTTTCTTTTTCTCCACTTGCTTTCTGAGAACTGAGCACAGCTGCTCAGTGGAGTTAAGATTGCAGGTATTCCTTGGCAACAGGTCTACAATGTCATTGAGGTTAACAATTAGTCAGTTTGTTTTACCTGTAACATTATTTCTACTAATGGGAGAATTCACCGACTTCTAAAAGGAAGTTGTCCTAGGAGGACGTTTTGATATTTTATTCGTGGTAGTTCTGTCAGGCAGAGTAAGCAACACAAGACCCATGATACCTTTTCTAAAAATCCCAATAAAAGTTTCAGTCTGTCCTCGATTTAAAGTTTGTTGACAGAATCTGCTTCTATGTCGCTGAGGTTTCTACTTGCATTGTACATTTAGAGGCCAAAATGTTTATCTTTTCATTATAGAATAGCTCAAATTTAGTCAAGCTGGATTCACGAAAAGGCCACTTTCAGGTCTAACTATGATTCTCAATCTGAGCGATGTGTGTGGCAGCAGGGAAAACACCTAAAACATTCAGGACAGCGGGTCCTGGGGATCAAGATGGAGAACCCCTGATTTAAACCATTTTACCATAGATCTGATGTATGTTTAGGGCTGTTGTTCTGCAAACTCCACCCCTGCCCCTCAGTCCTGTATTTAGCTTTAGCCATCTGACAGTAACAGAAGTTACAATTTCAGTACATGCCACACTTTTCAGATTATTATTAAAAACGATGTGTTTTCCTTCCACTTTGACTTGGCCCATTTCATAAAATCCCAGAAAAATCCATTGAAGGATGTGGCAAAATGAATGATTTTGCAAGGCACTGGATCTATCACACCGACAGATTTCAGTGACTCTGCTGAAATTAACTTAATCATTTTGTGTCAGTGTTGGAAATGAAACACAGAAAATTGGTTTTAATAATAAATGATCAGACACAGGTAATATACCTGTGTCTGATCATACAATTCGATAATCTAAAATCTAAACTTAAAAAATTGCAAAACACAACATTTGTACAACAACTGAATCCATATTTCTTGAACATTTCTTGGAATGTGATTTAAAAGTATGTGACATAATTTACAATATAAAGTGCCCAGTTTTTGCAAATTATGTAAAGGTAGATTTCTTTTTTTAGTTAAATTAAATAATTATCTTCAGTGCTGTGCTACCATTCCTAGTCAGCTTATTCATCAGAACTAAGATCTATTATTGGAAGCTCATTTCATTTATCCTCTTTCGGTGAAAAACTAACAAAAACTAACACCTCTGATCAGAAGCACAGAAGATTTCACACTAAGAGACTGATTACTGTTGTGGGTGATACGCTGCATAGTAGGCAGGCCTACTTCAAATAGTCACTCAGCTGATCAAAGAAAGTTTAGCCCATTAGCTACTTATAATGAGATCTGAATGCCCCAGGATCCTCACATCTTGAGTAAACCTGCTCACTATTACTAAGACGGTCACACCTGATCTTTGTCAGCTAACGTGTCACTGTATTACATCCCCAAAGACATCAGCTACAGGGGTAGAAATGTTGAGAAATGAACCTGCTCGTCCTCCTGCATTGAAGCGGCCAACGGCAGACCGTCAGCCAGCCGAGCAATCATCGTCAGCAGCAACATCTCTGCGAAGTGTCCCGCTGTGTGTCCACGGCCCGGAGAAAAGTCCCAGCTGGTTCGCAGCAGCGTTAGCCTGACGGGCGGGCTGTAAAAGTGACAACACCACAGGAGAGACGCGCTGAGCTGGCCGGAAACTCTGCAGCTTTTAGCGTCACAGTCAAATACCGCCGACGCGGAACTGAATGCGCTCACAAATAAAGTTCCGCATCACGTTAATTCCATCATGAGGTTGCGAATGTTAAAAGTTGGGAAAGTGCTATACTAGTACAAAATACAGTAAGTCGCCAGACAAAATAATTAATGAAATACAAAACAATATTTGGAATGTCTTTAATGAAGCTGATCAGACCAATGAGTGAAAGCAGCAAGACATATCTTGCTGCTTTCACTCAATATCTGGTTGTAAAACACAAGAAAAAATAAAAATAATAGTAAAAATTTACCAGATTCCAGTCAACAACAAACTACAAAAAATTGATTATCTAGAAGTAATCAAAAAATACGCTCATCACCCTTGTAGCTTTTACAAAGAGAAGTTTGTTTCATCAATGAAATTCAGGGTATGTTACTTTATTGATTTATTTGTCTCAGACAGAATTAGTCAATATCATTAAAAGAAAAAGAATTAAGATTAAAAAAGGGAGGTGCAACCTTCTATAGACAGCATCAAGGATTTAAAACAACAATCTGAGCTTTTGAATTCAAAGCAATAAAGAAAAAGGCAAGAGCAAGAATCACAAAAAGTATTTATTAATAATTTTTCAAAAGCTTTAAAACACAGATCACTCAGTTTCATTTCCCTTTTATTTCTCAATAAACACAAACTCATTAATCAACAATAAAATGCAACATGTTATGATCTCCTTGATGCTTGGTAAGAATGTTCTTTTACATAACTGTATGATCTAATTTCACACATTGCCCTCACTATCACGGTTCAAGTCAGATGACTGTTTTAAGGTAAAGACACAGTCAGCTGACTTGATGTTACATTAAAACAGAAAAATAAAAATGTTGACCTGTTTCTAACAGATCAAAATACGGCTGAAATTAAACCTGTTTTGATATAAAAAAAGTCAGTTTGATCACTCATTTAAGTAGTTAAAAGAGTCACTACTTTGTAGAGATGGTCCAATATTAGAGAATAGAATAGAAACTAATTTACCTGCAAAATCTGTAACATTTTACATTTTTCCAAAAATAAATGTGCACATCTGATACCAAATAGCTGATTAGTTGATATGTGTGACAAGTGGTAACTGGCCTCATTGTTGCAGTACTGTGAGCATAATTAACAGGAACAAGGTAAAAGATGAACTCTAGTTGTTTAAACTGAACAAGCTGAGACACGCCAACTGTTAGACAAAAATGCTGTGGTATTTCTGTATGATCAGCTGAGCGACATTAGGACAGCATGGCATCACAGGGAGTCGAGGCGGTCCAAGAGGCAAGCCCGACACCTCGGTCATCAGCTGCTTGTTTACTCCAATATCGAAACCTGTTGAAACACACAACAAAACGGTTTTTCATGCAGTTTGCTGGTGAATTCCTCAGTCTGACTTATTCTTAAAGGTAAATATTGCAGTTATCACTTACCACGTTTTATGGCGTAACACACGAGTTCTTGGATTTTGAACTGGACATGGAAATCAGACCAGAATTTAAACAAATATGTCAGAAATATGACAGGAGAGTTTTTTATGACAAAGTAAAGAGGGACAGCACTACCTGAATGGTTCGGGCTTTGACTAGATCTTTAGTCTCAAAGGCCGAAATCATCTGGTTGACGTAGCGTCCTATGTAGTTATATGTGCTGCAGGAAGATAAATGTATAACCTTAAATCAAAACAAAAAAAAAAACTGAACTAAAGCAAAGAATTACGAAAGTGAAAGTTTACTAGCCTGCCAACAGCTCCATTAGCTCCCATTGCCAGACCAGCTAGCAATTGCTGCAGTAAAATAATATAAAAGATATTTAGTTTTAGAGCGATGACCTGTGAGGTTTATGTTGAATTGAACAAGCAGCGTACAGTGCCTACAAAAAAGGGTTCATCCATGCTACATTTTTACATTTTATTGAACCAAACCATTAAATGAAAGAGAGATATGTCATTTGTTAACCCCAGTAAAGATGTATTCAAATGCTTTAAATCAATTCATATTTTATTCAATTCATAACCTCGCACTGAAAATTTGAGGAAAATCAGCAGAAAAATTTGTAAGCAATTCCAGTGTCCGGACGTTGGAAACAGCTGCAAAAACGCAGAGAGAGACGCATCGTTCTAGTCAATGTGATCAAACAATTCAAACATCTTAAAAGTCCATATTAATTCATACTGGCAGTGAAAGCAATAGCAACACAAGACCAGATGAGTATTTGGGGAAGGCTGACCTCGTCCACACCGTATAGGACTGACCAGTGAGGCTGGCTGTAATTGACACACTGGCCAAAGTCCAACAGGTCGCTCCCACTGAACTTTACTCCTCTGAAGGAGGGAATGAGATTCTCAATGTCTTCTATCACATCTCTCACTGGAACTGAAGAAAACAGGGGGAAAATGTCAAATTTACAGCAGAAGACACCTGCTAGGTCTTTACATGTGTTTAAAGGCCAATTCAGATCTATATAACTTTACCGCAAAGCATAAATCAAACCACTGACCATCCACCCCCGTAAATGAAGGGATTTGGTAATAGTAGAAGGGCATAGTTGGAGCAGCTGAAGCAACTTCCTGCAGAAATCTCCTCAAAGCATCTGAAACAGGGTGACCAAGAAACAACAACACAGAAATGGTTGGATCGTACAGTGAATCATACAGTATTGTTACATAAATTAAATTCGGAGCCAGATGACAAAAAGTCCTATAGTATGAGAGATTAAAAGAATGGCGTATATCACACCTGCAGTTCTGGGCTTAAAGAAGGAGGGAGAAATGACCGCTATCCCATCAGCTCCAATCTCTGCTGCGTGACGAGCCTCCAGTGGAAAACAGAGTTAAGTTTAATCAAAGGCTGGTAACTAGAGTGAAGTTATACTGGGATTCTAACACCTTGTTGCTGCACACTGTTGATCAACCAGCATAAAGAAGGATTAACACACACGCAATTACAACTAAGACATATTCAGCCATTAGAAAGTCCGAAATAAAACCGTCACTCTCATTAGCGTAACACTGGTGTGTATGAATATCAACATAACTATGCAGCAGGCCGTGGTGTTACTGATGTAAGCTTAGCTCAACACTTGGTTTGTTGGTATGTGGTCATTTGATTTCATCTCGCATTAGTCAGTAAATCAGTCAACAACTCACCAGATCCTGGGAGTCTTTGAGGCTCATGCATCCGACATGTATAATCACGTTATCCATTCTGTTAAGAGAACATTTCAGATTTTAATATTTGCACCTGCTAATGTAAATTAATGAGAAATAAAATAGCCAACCAACGTGTAAGATCACTCACCTTCCCTTTGCTCTCAGACACCACTCCTCTGCCAGGTCCTTCCTCTCTGCAACAGAGAGGGACATACTCTCTCCGGTCGTGCCATTGACTGGAAGAAACACGAGGCATGTCTTATTCACACAAAATGGTTCACGTCAATGTATTTCTTTCTCACTGTGGCAGATTAATCTAAACTTTAATCTAAAGGGTTTTTTGGTCAGTGACAATTGCTAATTTATTTAATTTTGCTAATCTCCAAAAGAAAAGAGGGAAGTTTCTTTTAAGAACTTTTACCAGCAATTTCCACAGACTAAGATAACTGCACTTTTAAATTGCTTGGGAAAACAAGGATGATGTTATGGCTTTGTAATCTTCAGATAGGTTAATTAACCATCAATGACTCCAGTGATATCTATGAAGCCTGGAAAATCTGGCTAATCTGAGTTGCAACATTTAATTCAGCTTTGGAAATTAATATGTATATTACGAATCGTTGGTTGTATAATACGTATGGTAAAACCTCAAATACATTGCTTCCTTGTGTGATATCATGGGAAAATGAAACATAAAACACCCCAGAATACAACTGTTTACCTCCACAAGTCTGGTTCATCCTAACAATTTCCAGATGTCTAAAGGTTCTAAGTTCATTTGTTCAAACAATTATGTGCAACACCTCAGAAATGTCTGGTCAACAGCTCAGGAAGCCAACATGTTTTGTGACAACCCCAGGATAAAATCAAAAGACCTCAATGCTGGCTGAAGCTGGTGAGAGATTGCCTTTCTCCACAGCGAAGCGATTCCAGTACCAACAGACAAAGGAAAAAGCCACTGCTCCGATAGCAACAGCAAATGCATGTTGCAAACTAAAACTCAAATACTTTGCTTTAATGACCATCATAACCTTTGGAGCAAAGGGCAGGAGGGTTACTTCACTCTTAAGACTAGACGTGCATCTGGAACTCTTTTGGCAAAGGAATGACAGTGTCGACTTATCAATCAGATAAATCAAGTAGCTATGTATTGTTAATATTGACTCAAGTAGGAACATAAAACAGGACAAGAAGGAATCCCACTTTTAAACTTACCAAATATGCCCTTTATACCTTGCTTTTCTGTCAAGTAGTCAACATAAGGTCCAATCACTGTTAAGTCGACTTCACTGTTTTGAGAAAATAGGAGAAATATAGTCTTACATATATGGTGCAATACATAATCAAGCAGAAACACCAAACTCCACATCATGATGGTGGTCACACATCATGTCAGATCTTTCCACACACACATACACTCTATTTCTCTTTCCTCCTCACAAGGAAGTAGGAGAGACACACACACACATACTGGTGTGTGTTTGTGTGCTGACTCTCTCTCTTACACCCACACACACACAAATATCAGTCAGAGCTGCAATGGTCTGCAATGATAGAAGAGCTTCTGAAGGTTCCTTACCCTTGAGCGGTCAAAGGAGTGAATGTGGCAGCAACCAGACCTGTCACCTTTCTCTCATCTGCAGGAGCCATGGTTAAGATAACAAGCTAATCTAAGAAACATAAACATAAAAGTAAAAGGAAGTACAACTAAACTGTGAGTTTAAAAAGAAAGCCATAAGTCTGAGCTTCCTGTTTATTTTTAGTACTGTTAGTACTAAGAAGAATGCTAAGGCTTCTACTCGGTTCAAATACAAGAAAATCCCAACATTTTTCCACTTATTTTTTCTTCTTCCTGTTTACTTCTCGTAGCTTCCAAAACATCTTGAGAGTATGTTCTGCCATCTACTCTGAAAAACTCTGCAGTGGCATGACAAACCATGCTTTAGTGTTCTCCAAATACTACCAATCTGCTCCTTTGGATCACTGCTTTTCTTTCACTTTTTCAAGCCGATTGCTATCTATTTTAAAGTCAATTTTATCAGCAGATTTGATCCCTTGTTTGCTGGTGACACCAAACAGAACTATTTATCTATATTAGCCCTTCAAGTCCAAAAAATGCAAAGAAATTGTTCAACAAGATGATCTTCTCTGACAGTTTGTGTACACTGTAGCATTTCTAAGATGGCAAGAGTCTGATCACATGACCTCCTTATCTGACCTGACCTCTTTGTGCCCCTGCAATCCAAAGATAACCGTGAAGATTTATGTTGCAAATATTTCCAACTGATAAGACACTCTTTCATTTATTGATGTTTAAATTAAAATGAAATTATGCACTCTCCTAATAGATTTTAGAACCACCTGTGGTGACTTTGAGTAACTGAAGTTAATATTTCCCAGATAACTATTTGTTTAATTTTACCATGATTTCTTTTAAATAACCAAAACTTAACTCCTTTTAAAGTTTTAATTCCCAAAGTTATTTTACTCTCTGTTCTTTGCTCCAGTTGTGTCTCTCCTTTTGTCAGTAGTGCATCATATGATGTAATTTAATACCTTCAATATCTATAATATAGTGGGATATTTATATTTATATATATATATATATATATGTTCCTTCAGACATCTTCAAGAAGTCACTAAGCTTTCCTAATTTTTTTTTTCCACTACCCCCTCCACTCTGTAATAAATGTTAAATTTCCACACCATTTCCCTTGCCTAAATACCTCCTGTAGAGTCATATACTTTCAAAATGTCCTGACTCTGGGTTTTGCTGCAAAAACATGACACAATAAAAACGTTAACTAGGCATTTTTGAAGATATTTCCGTTTTATTAGAATACAACATATCTAGCTTAGTAAGTGAAATTTAACATGCACAGGATAGTGAAAAACGTCTAATCTATCAATCATGATGTCAGAAGAGAATACTGACACCAACTAATAAAGCAAAATAAATAAAAACACAAACGTGTTAGTGGTTTTGAGTATTTCAGTGATTATATATAATTAGTTTCATCTTAGTGCATTACAGGATAACAAGAACGGACAACTTTATCACAAACATGTTTGCTATAAACCATATAACCAACATCCTATTTGTTCTATATAGAATATATATATATATATATATATAAACATGAACAAACAAAAAACACATTAAAATATTCAATGCAGTTTCAGCAGTTTATTGAAACATTTGACATATTTAACTCTCATCATACCTTTGCTTGTGTTCCTCAATTAATCCTCTGGATAAATGCTATTTTCTGGAATGGAAGTTACTGCTTATAATTTGTTCAGACGAATTTTTCATTCGTCAGGGATTTGTTGGTTTGCTAGTCATGTGAAAGTTTCGGAAGTGTCAACTGACACCTCAATGGCTCATGGGATATGTAGTTCATAAGTAAAGCCGGAAGAAAAACTCAAAATACACACGAAATTTATCGGAATATAAATCAGATTATACATATCTTACCTTTCGATACGTGCACTACGGTCTCCAAATATTTATGGCGACGTTTTCCATTCATGAAACACACATGATGCCTTAAACTGTTGTCAGAATATTTCACAATTAATGGCTACACTTCTATAAACAACACAATTGTTTTACAAATCAAAGTATTGCTCAGAGCTATTTAAATTTTTACTTTCTGAGCCTAAAAGTACGAACTGGCACTCCAACATTGTGAACAAAAGTGCCAGCAATAGCTCAAATATGTCTGCATAACGCCTTTTACATTTGTGTTAATGAATACTATATTTCTCTTACTTTATAATAAAGTAAAATATTTATACTATGTGTGTGTGTGAGAGAGAGAAATATAAAAGTATATACTGCTGGAGACTTAATGAACTGGAAGGAGCTGGTATGGAGGGAAATATTTGTTTCCGAGCCGATCTGAAAGGGAACACGACGGAAGGTGACGTAAAATATAAAATACAAAACCCTGAGCTCAGACTTTCAGGCGTAGCTTCCACATAAGCGGTTTTCCTACATGTGAACCCAAATATATAAAGTAAAAAACCACAACATTTTGCAGTTTAAAGACGCGTGAGTTTATTTTGAAATTATGGTGAGGATTGTGAATGTGGCTAAAGTAAAATTGCGCCTGAAAAACTAAGCTCCGGGATAAAAATAACAAAACGGATGTTGTTGACGTTTCTTTCGGAGTAGTATCCGGTTAGGAAGACGGCTAGTTTCTGATCGGAATTCTTCTACTCGGTGCATTTACTCACTTTATATTCCAAACGACACGGACCAGCTTCACAGTTTATCAACGTTGTCGCTTATTTTCAATATGTTTAGCATTCCAGATAAAGCTGTTGTCATTACTACGGTTCTTTATTAGCATAGCTAGCTAATTAAGCTCTGACAAGTGCTCGGCTGCTGACGAAAGACGAAATACTGTCAAGCGGAGGAAATAATTAACTAGTTTATTTAAATGCTAACTCGCTGACAATGGAAACTTGTACTAATAGGACTCCCTGGTTTTATTTGGTATGGTTTTTGAATTACTTGATTAATCTGATTTGGTATAAGTGAAGTTTAACGGTTATAAAGATACTAAAAACAAGTCGGTACGCATTTATGTTTTTATCGTTGGCCTAAATTACTAAGAGATTAGATAATTTCTCTGTATACTGAACCATGGTTATCGATGTCCTATTTGGCTTAATTTAACTGAGTGGGTTTGCTTGAATGCGGTGTAAGAAAGTCGGTCTCTTACTTGTCGCGTGGGTTCAGGTGACAGCTTGGAAAGGTAAACAGGACCCGAAACTGCTTGCACTGCTCTGCCTCTCTTCTTTCTTACTTTATAGAAACAACATTCCTCCCCACTTTCTGATTGCACTTAGTTGTTGGTAGCTAAAATTTACAAAGACATGAGAGCACTTAAATGTGCTTGAAGGGTGCCATGGTGTCCGTTTGGATTAGAGCAGTGGTAATGACTAAATATTTAACATAAACTGCAGCTGAGTGCACATTGCTGCGATCATCTCAACACATCCAAACATGCCGCCTGTTTTGTGCCTGTTGATGCTGTTCGGGGCGTTATGGTCTTTTGGAGAGGCTATGTCGCGGGAAGAGAAACAAAAGTTTAGGTAAGTTGCAGGAACACTGATTGTTGTATGACAAAAAAAAAAACTGTTTAATCCTGCAGAATTTCGCTAATTTTTGTGGTTTTACCAAAGGAACCAAGTGGTAGAGATGTTTGACCATGCATATCAGAATTATATGGTAAGTTTTGGTCCTACTTTATTACCAAAAAACAGTAAAGTATGAAGTTTGTGGCATGGAGTTCAAGGAATGTTTGTGTTTATTCTAGGACCATGCATACCCAGCAGACGAGCTGATGCCTCTGACTTGCAGAGGGAGAGTACGTGGCCTTGAACCCAGTCGAGGAGATGTGGACGATGCGCTTGGGAAGTAGGTAGCATTCTGCCTTGCTACCCCTTGGCCTTCATTGTTTTAATGGAAACAGTGATGCCGATATGGTCCCACATGGTCTAGCTTGTTTGCTCGCAAGCTGCAAATTTGGATTGAATCTTTATACACTTGGCATGCTTTTTTTTAATATATATATATATATATAACACATTCATGGCATAGTTTAACTGATTAAGAAAAGCATTGCAACTTATTTGGAAAAGTGCAGTCAGAAAAATTATTTAATATAAAAAGAGCGGTAATGTGTGAGTGAAATGCAGTACCAGTGTTGTGACATAATAAAGCTTGAGGTTTCCTAAATGCAACAAAGAAGAGTTTAATTTGCATTTGAACGTTTGGATAAACGAGATGACGAGGAAGTCTTTGTGAAGCACAGAAAATGAAGACAGGTTCTGCCACGTCATGAGATTCAGATCTGAAACTAAGATCATAATGTCTGTTTTTATGTGTTTTTTTTTTTCAGGCAAAGCTTGTATAGGTGTTATTTATGTGTTTTTGCTAGATTGCAAGGATAAGTGTGACATATAGATGAGCTATTACTTTGTTTTATTTTTATTGTGGAAAAAATAGCGCTAAATAAATTAGTCATGCTTTGATAATAATGATTAACACTTCAGTGTTGACGCTTGCAAAACCCTGAAACTAACAGCTTGATGGGAATTCTTATTTTTTTAGGCAACTTTCACTCTGTTCATTCCTTGAGATCATCGTTAAAATTTGGGTTTACTTTTCAAAATACAATTTAATTTCTACTGTCTTGTGAAGCTTGGCAGCTTATTATTTGTTCTTGGGTTTATATCTTGTCCTGCTGGCTACTTGTTTGCTTTGTTTAAAAAAAAACATACATAAAATAAATAAATCAAGTAAAATAGTTGGCAGTTTAATTGCTCTTCTAGATGTGACTATTGTAGAGAAGCATCATTTTTAATAAAAAGAGTTAATTTTATTTTTAGGTATATGGCAACAAGGCGATGAAGTTCAAATAACTTTTTTAATTGTCATTGCAATACATACTATAAAATACAGTAATAAAATAAAGTCTAAACTCTTTATTTGCTATTTGAACAAAAGCATTCATTATCTTTCTTTTTTTAAATGTTTGTTGGTTTATTTGCCAGGTTTTCATTGACACTAATAGACACCTTGGATACTTTGGTGGTGAGTATTGTTTCTTACGTTGTTAATATTTGGTAACGTTACATGATAGAAATCTAGCAAATTAATTGGAAAATCTATTTGAGTGTTGCAGGATTTTTTGCATAAGAATAACTACTGTGAAATTTAAACAAAAAAACGTATTAGAACGGAGTAATCGAGCAGTAATTCTATAAAAAAAATAAATAAATCCCCTAAATTTTTATATTTATCCAAATATAAAATTTAGATAAATATAAAAAGTGGGCAAAACCCAGTGTGAATACGTTTTATCCTAAAGGTCTAGTTAAAAGGAATTAATGTTCTAATTAAACCACTTCTTAATAATTGTGGAATTTTACATGTAACAAAATCGATCAAGGCAATCATAAATTACAAATTCAGCAGAATTCACATCCTCCTAGTTTCTCAGAATTTTTGAACTTTATACTATCTTTAGGTCTGTAACTACGGGTGATTTTGGGTTATTTCTGCAGCTTCTGAACAAGACGACGGAGTTTGAAGCCGCCGTGAGGAGAGTCCTGTCTGATGTGCGGCTGGACAATGACATTGTGGTGTCGGTCTTTGAAACCAACATTCGAGTCCTTGGGTGAGGTTTGATTGGTCTGCCTATGCATATTAAAGAAAAAAAAATTCTTTAATATCCATTATTTAAGAAAAGACTTTCTTAAATTATTTATTTATTTTAAGTTATTGCAGAACTGAGTATTTAAAACAGAGGATGTCAAATACAAAAGAGAAGAGACTGTGGCTTCTATTGCACTGATTTTAACTGTGGTCCCACAGGGGTCTTCTTGGTGGTCATTCTATGGCTGTGATGCTGAAGGACGGAGGGCAGCACATGCAGTGGTACCAAGAGGAGCTGCTGCATATGGCCAAAGACTTGGGACTGCGACTACTGCCAGCCTTTAACACCAGCAGCGGCCTGCCTTATCCCAGGGTCAGATTCACTGTCATTCAATTTCAAGAGGGGAGAATTTTGCAGTTTTCATTACAGCGTGATAATAGATAAAAAAAAAATAAAAATCTTTTTGTGATTATTAGATAACTGCTCCATAAAGCAGAAATGATAATCTGTGTTGGAAGTAGTTGGTAATTAATTCCAAAAGTAACATTTTGAAATGTTACTTTATCTACATTTGCGTGGAGATGTGTCTCAGTTCAAAACTTATTTGCATTTTCCACTTTGCTTCACCGGCCACAGCTGTTGGAAGTCTAAACACATTTTCACGGTTGACTTGCTTCTGTGTGGAGTCTTGAAAACCGTTTTTTAATTATTATTATAATTTTTTTTTTTTTTTTTTGATTGCAAGATAAACTTGAAACATGGCGTCAGGGGTCCAGAGACAAGAACCGGCACGGAAACGGACACCTGCACGGCGTGCGCGGGCACCATGATCTTGGAGTTTGCTGCCTTAAGCCGCTTCACTGGGGACCCTGTGTTTGAGGTACAAAATAATATTTATGAAACTGTTATGCATGATATCCAACCCATAAAATCTCCGCACACCCCCTTATAAGTAAACTCTAATTTGAGTAAGAAGTTGGTCTAATTAATAAAACACACTAAATTACCTTATGTAATGTTGTTTTTTGATGGATACACAGGTTTATGACCTGCGGAATAGATGTTTGCACAGGCAGCACTGAAAAGCCGCACCCTTTATGTAACACAGCTTCTATAATATCACGTTCGCAGGAGATTATGAAATAAGACGGAAATAAGCTTTCTGTTGAAACTTAATACAGTTTTACCCAGATTTTACTTATTTTCACACTAATCACACCCAATAATTAGGAAATATGTCTCCGTAAATCTGAAATCTGAGAATTGGCAGCTGCTGAACAAAATGACCTTTATTATGTAGCAATGCATATTAACGTAAGTTCTAGATTTGGTTGCATAAGATATATTTTCTGAAGTTTTAGGTTTTTCTTGCAAAACTCTCAAAGAATCAACAAAATATTGCAGCTTACAAAATTCAGAGTAAAGCAAAACAAACAAACAAAAAAATAAAACAGTAACTTGTATGAAACAAATTAATGAAAGCACACAAGCACCCAGTCAGAAATAATAAAAAAAAAAACCTCTTAGAACTCTGACTGTCTTGGGTGCAGTTGTTTGCTTAAATGCAGATGTATTTTTCACAGCAAATGTTTGACTTGACGGAGTGCAGTTGGAAAAACAAATACTGCAGGTGTTACTAATAACACTCAAGCAGTACCTTGTCTTCTGTCTGTTTTTGAACCGCCACCAAAATGTCTGTTGGCTTTGACCGACATGACTTGTTGCAAGCAGAGCACACGACTTATAGCTGCTGTTCCAATGCAATGGATTTAATTTAGGAGTATCAGAAGAAGGCGGTTGAATACAAATGTTTGAAGAACTGAGAAGTTACACTGTTCCGTCTTTAGTCATAAAAAATGAAAACCTTCCATCAGTTATTTCTTTACTTAAGAGTCACGTACTACCTTGTGATGTTTGGTTACATCAAATCTAAACAAAATACTTTTAAAGTTTGTAACTGTAACTAGAGCTCAAACTATTAATCAGATAAATCGGGATGAATCAATTATTGAACTATTCGTCAACTAATTTAGTTGTCTGTTACACTGGAATATACAGAGTAAAAAGGACATTTACTGAATGAACATAGAGCAGTAAACAAAACAAAACTGTACAGTTGTACAATGTAAGAAGTATTCTTTCATCTGCAGATACATTTTTTTGCTCCAAATTATCAAGCATACACTGAAGGAATACTACATTATTGCATTTTTTTAATAACATGTTCCTTTTCTTATTAAAAAAAAATTAATTATTCATGTATTTGCATCTTTTTTTGTATTTCTAATGTTGTATGATAGTTAAATAGATATATTTGCTGAATGTGCCAATTTTTACAAATGATTAATCGTTGGAATAATCGACACAATAATCAATTACTAAAATAATCATTAGTTGCATCCCTAATTGTAACATAAATAGTGAAAAAGTTTGAGGTATACATACTTTTGCAAGGCAGACTATTTTGTCATTTCAGCCGTGGACTGATTAATTTCCTTGGTGCGGCAGGAAACTGCTGAGCAAGCACAGTCACTCAGTAATTCATTCACAGCAGAGAGCTACTGTAGATTTTGGATTTATAGTAACTTATTCTTCACGCGTTGACAGGATCATGCTCGGAGGGCGCTGGACTTTCTGTGGGAGAAGAGGCAGAGAAACAGCAACCTGGTGGGAACCACCATCAACATCCACTCAGGAGAGTGGGTCAGAAGAGGTGAGATGATACAGAGTGAGGGGATGAGACTGAGTTGCAGACTAGTCACAGAGGAACGGTTTAGCTTTCTGGTAAATTAAAAAGCAGATTGAAGATCTGAGTTGCTTTGAGAAAGTTAAAGGTCGGATGAGCACAAACGTTTTTGTATCCTGCATTGAAAATCCCTTGGAAAGCTTCTTTTTCTTGCCGCTTGCAGACAGCGGAGTCGGAGCTGGAATAGACTCGTACTATGAATACCTGCTAAAGGCCTACATCCTCCTGGGAGATGACCTGTTTCTGCAGCGTTTTAATATCGTGAGGGCACACACATGCACACACACCGTTGAGTAAATCGATTCCTCCTCTATCTTCAGAACATTTGTCATAAGAGCATCCCACACATACTGACGCAATGTTATGCTTTTAAGCTTCTCTCTAAGGTCCTAAATAATTTTCCTCGCCATGCTTTTAAGGTCCCAGACATAATCTATCGATCTGTTTTGTATAATGAGTGATGCGAAGGTTCATGAACACATCCATTTATCCGATGTTAGAAGAGTTTTAGTGGTATGATGTGAGAGATTCTGTATTATTTTTCAGTAACGTGACTGGAAAATTCGATTCAAAGTAAACCTGTAGACAGACTTTTGTCACACCCAATCAAACCATATTGGTTTTCCAGCATTAAGCTCTTAGTGAATAATACATTTCTTATTGATTAGTTCTTACTTGGCATGAAATATTTAATGAAGCCAGGAAGGCTTAATGTCACGATTTTAAGGGCGTTAAGCTCCTTAGTCTGTGAATGTTCATCTTCATACCCCATGCATCTAAAAGTGTCCTCTTCTATATTCCATTTCTCCTTCACACCTCTCATGTAGCACTATGCATCCATTATGAAGTATATCAGCCAGCCTCCTCTGCTGCTGGACGTCCACATTCACAAACCCCTGCTTCCTGCTCGCACCTGGATGGACTCGCTGCTGGCCTTCTTCCCTGGACTTCAGGTCCGATTAGAACCTGCTCTACTGAATAGATCAGGTCGTCTATTAGGTTCTTTTGGCATTTCATCGACATGATATACGTTACGTGTGTTTCAGGTGTTGAAGGGAGATATCCGTCCTGCGATCGAGACTCATGAGATGTTGTACCAAGTTACCAAAAAACACAACTTCCTCCCAGAGGTAATCTGCTTCTCTCTGTCAGATGCTGTGTGCTGGTTTCGAATCCTGCCACAAATGACAGAATCAAATTTTCACTTGTGGCCTGCACAGGCTGAACTGTTCAGGAAAGCAGCTCTTATTGCACGAGCCCATTTAGACAGCCAGAAACCCAACTCTAAAATAAATATCTGCTGATCATCCGCTGGATATGTGAGCAGGCAAAGAACAGTGGCTTGCACACACTAACCTTCAGTCACATTTCATCATATAAAACTCATAAACCTCTGTGTATTTCTTTTAGGATTTAAGTACAAAATTGTGAAGGGAAAAGAAACGATTCATTGTCCTCACAACATTTTTAAAAAGACAAATTGTAAACAGAGTCCTCACAGTATGATGCTGCGACTGCCATGTTTCTCTGAGCATATTCTTCTATATGCTAAATTGATGTAAATAAACCCCTCTTAATGAAATGTTAGAATATCTATTTTAATGTTTATCATGAAGTCGTATATATGATTCAATAAATGGACACGAAACAGATAGAATTACAAACAGGAAACTCATACAATTTAATGCTGTTATTCCCATCACTGCAGGTCAGAGATAACCATGTGGGGAAGTTTAAAGCAAGGTTAGGTTATGAAGCAATATCCCAAGCTTTCAATATCTAACAGAGATCTGTCCAATTCATCATCCTAAAATACAAAGAATACGACTGAACTGCAGGTCTATCGAGACGTGACCATCCAACCTTATGAGTGTATGTTGCAGTTTCATCTACTGGTCTCATTCTCTTTAATGTGCTGACTACTGCGCCCTCCTCTGTCCGTCCTCAGGCCTTCACTACTGACTTCAGGGTACACTGGGCTCAGCATCCCCTGAGGCCTGAATTCGCAGAGAGCACCTACTTCCTTTATAAGGTGATTTACCAAACGACTGCCTTAATGCTGTGTTTTCGCTGCCCTTGCACAAGTGGGAAATATCCATTACCATGCATCATTTTTGTGATTTACTCCACTTCAAGCAGCAAAGAAATCATTTTTCCTAATACTGCTCAACTGACAGGACCAGGAGCAGCTTCCACAGCTGATATGCTGACTTTTTCCAACATGTTTCCTCCCATTTCCACCAGGCCACAGGAGACCCTTACTACCTGGAGGCAGGACGCACCATCCTGGACAACCTCAACCGCTTTGCTCGGGTTCCTTGCGGTTTTGCTGCTATGAAGGATGTGCGCACTGGTAGCCACGAAGACCGGTAAGTCCAAACAGATTCACGTTTTTTTTTGTTTTGTTTTTTTTGCAATGACAATAAACTGAATAGAAGTGGTTACAATATTTAGATATTTATTATATGTATGACAATACTTACCAAGGGGTATTCATGATATCCAATTGTGGTTATTTTGCTGCAAGCAAATTGTAGTTCAAGGAACTAAATCCTGCTTTATGCTTCACACCATGTTCGTTTCTTTTCAGAATGGACTCGTTTTTCCTTGCCGAGATGTTTAAATACCTCTTCCTGCTGTTTGCTGAGGCAGAAGACATTCCCTTTGATGTGGAGGACTACGTCTTCACAACTGAGGCTCATTTACTGCCTCTGTCTCTCTCGACAGCCCCTAACGCCTCATCCATTCCCTCAAACAAAACGGTAACCTAAAAAAATATGTAAAATCACAGAAACCTTGCCAGAAGCATTGTGGCGCTTACCAGTCAGGGCAAAACCTTTGTCCACATTTCAGTCTGATGAGGAGCTGGATGACTCCAACTTTGACTGGACGTGTCCCAACACCCGGCTCCTGTTTCCCGACCCCGCCTTTCCTCGCAGCCTGAGAGAACCAATTCGAAGTGCCGTCGACAAGAGCTGTCCCCGTCCTGCCCCATACAGGTATGCAAACGTACAGGTTGAACCGGCTGCTGGCCCTGCGCATATTGCGTTACTGTGTCAGCTGCATCGCTCTTTTTTCTGCTCCGGTTATAATTGTATTAATGTTTCCCATAGAAGCCTGTCACAATAAGCAATAAATAAATTAATCGCTTGATAAATCCAATTTTCATTAAAAATGAAAATTGGACAGCAGTCGTTTAAGAGATGTCCCACTTTAATATTGTTGAAAAGCTGGAATTTTCAAATACACTGCTAATAATGGGCATCCAGTACGATGTTGTTAGTTTGCACTATCGGCCACCTTTTCCTGTTATTCCCATCTAAGCTCAATGATTACTTTTTGAAATACAACTTTGTTTACAGAGACTTTATAATCCGCTTTAATTATTGTCACTTTGGTTATTTTCTTTGTTTGTTTTTGGACATTTAAAAGATCTCCTACTTCCAGTGTAAAATGTTCTTTAGAAATTAAAGTTTTGTTCTTATCTTTAAGTGGGTATGCTTGCATTAATAAGCCATTATTATTATATTAGTTGAAAATGCTCTCAAAATTACAATACAATCGTTTATTGCAACAATTTCTGGGACAATTTATTGTCCAGCAGTACTTGTCATTGTTGTCAGGCCTCGTTATATACAAGTAATTATGTATTTTGTTCACTCCCTTTTAGGGAACCTGGAATGGGCCGTCCTCCACTGAGGGCTCAGGACTTTATGGCAAACAACCCTGAACATCTGGAGCTGCTTCGACGGATGGGAGTCAGCCTCATCCACCTGAAAGATGGCAGGGTGCAGCTGGTCCAGCATGCTACACAGGTTAACACTGCAGCAAGAAGACGCAGCAGATAGCTGATTCCCATTAAAACTAGCATACAGCTTATCCGTTTATTCCTGGCAGATAGATTTGTATCACACCTCTGTTATTTTTGGTGTCTTTCTGGCTGAATCCTTCAACGACGGCTGTCTCCTCTCCCACTCTGTCGCACCTACACTTAGGCTGTGAGCGCAGTAGCAGCAGAGGACGGGGTGCGTTTCATGCAGGAGATGATGGAGCTGTCGAGCCAGCAGCAGAAGGAACAGCTGCCTCCCAGAGCCATCCAAATCGTCTCCCATCCGTTCTTTGGTAGAGTGGTGCTGACTGCGGGACCGGCGCAGTTTGGCACTGACCTCTCCAAAAGTTCCACAGGGGTAAGTTTTTCTTGTCTGCCAAAGGTGTAAATAAATGTTTCCCCGTTTTTAGTTTATTTTTTTTATTATTTTCCATTAGTTGAAAAAAAAAAGAAAACAAACGTATTCTGAGCAGTATTTAAGCCAAAACTGTTGAAAAGGAGTAGTTTGATGAAAAATAAATCTTACATAGTCTACCCCTTCACACAGAAGTCAAAGTACTTTACCATAAGCAACTAAGCATTAACCAGTTCATATATTTTAGACAACAAAATGTTTATTTTTTTTATTTAAAAAATGAGATGAACTTTTTGTTTAACTGTATCTAATATATTTCTATCATTGAATAAAAAGGCTTAATTCTTATTGCAGTACATGGCAATTTTTTAAATGCAATAAATCAATTAATTGTCAGAATAGTCTATAAAATTATCAATTACTTTTATATATATTTATATAGAGAGAGAGAGAAAGAGAAGGAGGGCTGGACAGATTACTAGATAGATAGGTAAGATTATTTTTTTGCTTTAAGATAAGGACCAACTCAAATTAGTGCATTAACTTTAGAGTGAAAGGAAAATTATACAAGTACAAGGAAATGCAGTGCTGCGACAATATAATGCACGCCACACTTCAATTATTACTCCATATCATAAAATCCTCATACATGACATGAGGTTTGTGGTTTTGCTTTTGCAAAATACGTAACAGTTAGAGATGGATTTGTACTTTATTTGACATTACATGCTGTATCTTGGCTCTTTTCGTGTTTCGTGCAGGTACGAGGCTTCGTGACTGTGGCCGAGCCGTACAGCGGCTGCAGCGATATCACCAACTCCGAGTACGTCCAGGGCCACATCGCCTTGCTGCAGCGCGGTCAGTGCATGTTTGCAGAGAAGGCCCGGAACATCCAGAAGGCCGGCGCCATCGGAGGCATAGTCATCGGTCAGTGCGGACAGCAAGCTGCCCGAGACAGTTGCTGACTACTCTGTGACTAGATTAGTGAGCAATAACTGGATTAGCTTTGAAGGCATCCAGTCTGGTAGACCGCTGCACCCAACATGATGGCTGAACGTTTAAACAGAGCCTTGTGGGAGCAACAGGGCTTTATTAAACTTCCTTGTATATTTATGACATTTTCAATAAGGCTTATGCATTTCCTTTTTAATAAAAGAGTGCTATAATAAGTGCAGTAAAATAAAAAAAAGCATATAGTTCGGTAAAGCTGTGCCTCACTAACTTGTGTTTTTGCTTTCAGATGACAACGAGGGCAGCAGCAGCGACACGGCTCCTCTGTTCCAGATGGCCGGAGATGGCCGCAGCACGGACGACATCACGCTGCCCCTCCTATTCCTGTTTCATAAGGAGGGGAACATCCTGCTGGAGGCACTGAAGGAGTACAGAGAGGTGGAAGTGTTGCTGAGCGACAAAGCCAGAGACAGAGGTGTGGCATTATTCCTCTCCTTGAGCGCTAAACTTCACATATCGCTCATTACAAGTCTGATCATATCACTATGCTCCACTCTCCCCATCAGCCGAGCCTCATTATGTGCTCAGCTGCGTAAAACAAAACATAGGGTATAAATGATTTAGGAAATTATTCAAAGGCACCCACCACCTGCGGTTATAAGACATGGTGGAGCAGATTCATCTCCTCATAACCAAGTCCTTTTCTGATTATTTTTTTCCTCTGTCTTGTAACCTTACCTTTTTTTCCTTCTACTTGTTTTCTGTTCCTTTCTTGCTGCCTTCACTCCTGTTGATGAGCAGCAGCTATATTCAAAGGTAAACCTCTTCCTGGGAGCCTGATTGAGGACAGTAAGTAATCTCTTCTTTTCCCACTTTCTTTGACTGTTCCTCTTCTCTTCAAGTTTCACTGGAAAGTTTGCATCCATATATCCATATAAACTCATATCTCAGTTTTAGGTGTTTATAATTAACATGAAACTGGCTGAACAAACCCAGATCAGTTATGATCATAATCAGAAAACAGGAGCCTCCGTCCATATATCTGTCCATCTGTCTGTCCATCCATCCATTTCTTTTACCTATGAGTCCATTCATCCTTCCGTTCTTCCTCCCTTCGTTCCTCCCTTCCTCAACGAATGGATTGTCTGGATATTTGAGTGTAATAAAAATGTGAAATGGAATCGGTGTAGGATTTGGAAACCAGCGTTAGTGATTCATGCGTGTATTTGTCTGTGCCCTGACCACAGTCTGAAGCTGTAGTTGTTATTTCTTTAAAAGTGAAAACTGCTTCTTAAACTCAGTTACAATCAGCTGTATTTTTAGAATCAGGACAAATATGCCTGCCAGCTTTAGTTGAAATTTCACTGTGCTTTTTTTTTTTTTTTTTTTTTTTTTTTTTTCCCATTTATCGGTTGGCTTTCAGTTTGGCTACACAGCTATGTGAGGAAGGCTATATCCTGCAGGAAACATGACTCACGATCAGCACCACGCTGTTCGAGTTGACAGCCTCTTTATGAAAAACTGTTCTATTTTTGACCTGGAATGGAAGCATGTGTGGATTACTGGCAGAAAAAGACAAAGTATGTGTTACTTGTACTCATTTTTATGCAAAGCGCCTCATCTCACACCTATGCTTCCTCCCTAGGTGTGGATGTGCAAGAAGAGGAGGAGGACTGTCAAACCGAGGCAACGACTCCCACTTCATTTGAACCCGTTAGCCAGTCGCAAATGAGCACGGAGGAGTTAGATGAATCGGCTCCTGAGGAAGTTACTCCTGCTCAGGAGGAGGTAAGTCCTGCAGCGGAAGTCATAAAAGAAGAAGAGGAGGAAAAAGCCATAGATCCACTGGCGGAAACGGCTCAGCCTAAAGAGGAGAGAGATTCTGAGAAGACGGAAGAGCCTCGAGGTGACACGGACTCCAGCAGCCAGTCAGTGGATGAGCTGCTGGCTGATTGGCGGGAAGACTTGGAGGCTTTCAAGCAGATGGAGAAGGATGAGCTCTGACAGTCGTTAGACACATATTTGCTCTTTAACTGCAGGTTTACCGCAGCGTAAGGAGAGGAGAGGGGACATTCGCACAGAGGGAGCTGTCTTAAAAGGCTTATTTTACCCTCTGCGAAAGGTTTTACCTGTAAAGGCAGCGCCCCTTGCTGTAACTGTGGGAGTCATTTGGTAGATAATGAGTTAAGAGACCATGGATCTTACCTCACTTTCTGAAACAGTTTCTGTCTGTGCGTCTTTTGTTTTTTAATGACTCGGACCATATCGCTTGAAGCTGTATGTAACTGTACTGTATTTTCCAATCTGTTTCGTCCTACTCTTGTTTTTCTTGTCTATGCATTTCTGACCATTTTTACTCAGTTGAACTTCCTTCTCAGTCGTAAATCCATTGACCAACTGATTCTATTTGAAAGCGCAGATTACATGTGATTTAACATTTAATGTTTTTATTTTGGGGCTGATGACAGACGTTCATTAGAATAAAAAAAAACAACTAATTATTATGGGGGAAGATTGGTAAGATAAATATATTTTTATGGTTGTATGTCTGACAAAAGATCACAAAACCTATCATTTCTGGAGCATATATATGTGTATGTATATGTATATGTATATTTATATACATATATATATATACATATGACAAGATATGTAAATATTTATTTGCCCAGATAGACTGACTGAAGGAATACAGTGCTTTTTGCCCAGGCACTGACATCCAAACAGAAACAACTTTCTCTGGACCACATTGGAAAACCCGATCTCTCTGCGTTAAAGCGCAACCACAGGCCGCCACTGGAGGGCGCTAGAAGAACTGATTCTTATTCTGGACTCTGGAAGAAGCAGAGATCAATGAGTTGAAAGGATGAGATTCAATAAAATTGAAACCTAAGTTGTCTTAATCTTTTGAGCTCATTGTGTTTTTCGGTGAAACCCTTTACTCAGTTTGCTGCTTGAGATTGTTTGGAAAATTCCTTTTAAATGTGAATAATTACACATTTAGGGAGAGGGCATGGTTGAAACTAAGTAGGTGGAAAAAGCTTTGATAAATCTGAGAAATAATAGTGAGCACATCTTGACATCAAAATAATGGGAACGTTTGAGTCAAGGCTGAAGGCTTTCAAATCGCTTCTTTCCGACATACGTTTCTATAAACAGTGGGTGGACGCCCACATCAAATCACTTGACTCAACATGACACACATGTAATTGGAAAATTCTCAGCATGCACCATAGCATTATGGTCTTATGAAAGAGTGCTGAGACAGAAAAATTAATGCTGAATAAAAAATATATTAATATAGTCTTGCCTTTCTGTGAATTTCCATAGATTTACATTAAATATATTTGTTGAAATAAACAGAAATGGGAAGTAATAGGAAGTGAGTTTATATCTTACAGATTATTAACAAGCGTATGAATTGAACTGTCACATTGATAGGCACTAACCAGACTTTTCTGTCAAAAATTGTCAAAAGTTGTTTGCAAATACCAGCTGATGAGCTTGACACCGAAGTCGTCAACTCAAATGCAGAAGCAGAATAAACAGGGATTTTTTTTCCATCACACTTTTTTAAAGACTATTTTGTGAACTCCAGCTGCCTTTTACTGTCAATGTAGGGTTGTTGTTTTTTTTTTTTAAGACAAATCAATCATTAGTTTCTTTAAAAACAGAAACATTGATTCAAATAAAATCAATCAGCTGGTATAGGGATTTTGTAGGGAGCACAGTTCAATTATAAATACTGAATGAAATCATTAATGTGTTAATTAGTCAAAACTGGGAATAAAAACAGCTAATTACCTGAATGTCAGGAATTAAAAATGTAATCAGTAAAATCTATAACAACAAAAAAAACCTAAATCTAATCAAAGTTCTAATTATTTCACACACCCCTGTTGCACAACCAAAAGTGCAATGAATTAATGATAATGTAATTGCTACTTTAATGTGTTACTTTAGGTAACTTGAAAAACTATTTAATTAAAATGTTTATTTTATTAGAAAAATGAAATAAAATTATAGTGTCATTAGTCATTTTATGACTATTTTGTTACCTTAATGAATTGTTAATTTGTTAAAATTGGGAATAAAAATATATAGTTAATAAAATATAATAAACTCAAAGAAATATGTATCTTACTACCAAAAAGTCACAATTCACTTAATTATTTTGTGTGTTTTGGAGGGGCATCAAGAGGTTTTTGTGACGCTTTTTAAATTAAATATTTTATTAATTAAATTATCAATCATATTTGTCCACCCACTGCTCACACTCTCTCCGTGCTCTCTGCTAAGCGCTCGCTCTTCCCCCACAGCAGAGCCTGCCATGAAGCGCAGGCTAGTAAGCATGGCCACCGATGATGGTGGAAAAACAGTTTTCCTGTTATATCAGGTTGTTTCTTCTCCATTGGCACAGTAACAGCAATACATCAATATTGAATGTGAATGTGATGAGGGGGAGGTCGTGAGGAGGTCTTGACAGTGCCAACACCTTCGTCCTGGCTGTGATTAGTTGTTTTTGACCAATGCATTTCTGCAGGTGGCAGTCGGACCACAAGGAGGAGGAAGAGGAGCTTGTTTTTTTGTTTTTTTCAAATATATATATTTTTTCAATTATTATTATTATCTTTCTCATATTATTATACTGTCAGGACATAGTGACAATTTTAACAAATGTGTAAAAACATTTTTTTTTTAAAATAAAAGTTACATGTCGCAACTTTAACAGTTTATGAATCTCTGAGTTGTAGCACTTTCGGTCCTCCGTACTCTACTGGGACAGTTATATTCATTTTTTTCATCAGTTTGCAAGTTTTGTTGTACTTATGTTTACTAATAAACCTTCATGAAAAATGTGTTGGTCTTAAAACCCTACCCTCAAACCTGCACGCGTTCCAGTTTCCTTAATATTCGGTTAATTCCTGCCACTATTTGAATTCTTTAATGTGACCAACGTGACTGGAAATAGAGTCACGGATCCCTCGCATTTGAAAGAGATGTGATCCAACCCTCAGCCCAGTCGCTGCCGACTCCAGAAGCTCTGAGCAGCTCGGCTCCAGCAGTGATTGGTGAGTCGGTGGGGTAAGATGGCTGCATTGCTGCGCGCCGCGCATTAGTGGCATCCTGGTGAAATGACGCAGGCCACAGTTTACGTTCAGTCCTCTCAGCTCTCAGCTTCCCAGTCTCCATAGCTCCGCTCTCACCCCGGCACACAGCCCCGGAAGACCGTACGACCCGGCTGTCTGGCTGTTCCTCCGGTGGACCGAGCCACACCGGTTCCTCTGAGTAAGTACAAACGTGAGTTACTTTCCAATGGTCTCACAAAGGTGCAGTTTATGCACCAGTCAGAGCCACGTTGTGGGTAATTTCTCGCTGTTTCCTGAGTGAGCCGTGATTATCCGGCGCTCTCCTTCGTCCTCGCACACGGAGCTTCGCATTTTGTTGTCTGCGGGGCTCCTTGAGACAACACGACTGCTGCTTTTCTTGTTATTTTTCACGCTTTAATTACGACAGGATAAGAAGCGAAAGTGAGACGTGCTTTGGACCGTCTGTGTGACTGGCGGGGGGCGGCGGGGTGGGCTGCCTCGGACAGCTTTGCTGTTCAAATTTTCCACTCATCCTGGTTGGCCGTGCCACCCTGTCCCGCTGCTCTCTGAGGCCGACTGTTTCAGGACGGACAGAGGGGAGACCTGTGCACAGCGAGGCTGCAGGCCGTTCACACACTGAGGAAGTCCAACCGCACACAGACTCGGGTTGAACCCCGCCGATCTGCCTTGCCCTGGTGGGGGGGTGGGACAAAGCTTCCAGTGTCTCCCTGTGATGCAGCCCGGACACAGCTGCTCGAGCCTCGGGGCTGCACGGGTCTGCATGCCGCTGCTCCTGCACAGAGACCCTCGTGACTTACGACTCCCCCCTCGGCTCTTCGGCGTGTTATATCGAGCTGCTGCGCGTCTTTGTTGGTCATTTCTGTTGTTGTTTATGCAGAGCTGCTCCAAGGTTGTATGAAACCCTAAGCAGATTTCATGTTGGGTCCCCCAAACCCCGGAATTTAAGCTCACCAGCCACTCCAGCGCAACTCAGCAACAAATTAAAGATATTATCCAGTTATGTACTCCCCCCTGCCAAATTCCACTGAAAAACATTTATGCTTTGGGTGTATTTAGGTCAATGACACGCAGAAGCACAATTTGTAAACACCATGAAGCACAGGTGACTTTTGACAATTTTTGACATTAATTTTGAGTTGGTTCAACTTTTGTGTTTGTGCTGTAGTTTGACCCCATTGACCGAGCTTGACTGTGTTTGAATGAACTTTCGGTCTGACTGCTGACCAGTGGGGTTCTCTTCTTCCTTCTGGTGTTGACTGGAACGACTATTACGGTGTAGGGTGTGCCTATTGCTGATGTTGTGGAGGATGCCGATGTTCTGCATAAAGCCTTGTTTGGATTTGAAAGTAAAGATGATGCATATTGGCCAGACTGTGGACTTTCTCACATTCAAAATGAAAGTAGAAGAGCTTTGATTATGAAATCTGGATATTCCAGTCTGCTTTCAATTCCATCCATCCATTTTCTGTTCACCCTTCGTCCCTTAATGGGGTCGGGAGGGTTGCTGGTGCCCATCTCCAGCTACGTTCCGGGTGAGAGGCAGGGTACACCCTGGACAGGT